>VTPC01001453.1:19911-30108 GCA_011009095.1 Ignelater luminosus | reverse complement strand
TTTGTTATTTAATATACAACGTTTTAGTTAAATCATAATCTGTGTTTTATTGGACTTCCTGTTTTGCCCACTATCGTTAGTAATCAGTGTATCTAGGTTTTGGGAGATTTTAGAAACACGTAGGGTGGGTAAATTTGTTGACGATCACAGTTGGCCACATTGATTCTGGGGAATTTCTTTCTGTCAATTTGGGTGGGAAATTTAAAAATCTGTCAGAACCTGGGTTTAGGATACTCATCAGCAAGCAAGATTCTTATAGTATGCAGGGCCTTGTGTCAACAGACATTCGTCCCTCTTGTAAAGAAATAAACAGTTTTTGAGATGCGAGGTGTCAAAGTTTCATTTAGAATCTCTTGCTTTCTCGATATTCAAAAAACAAAGGGAGAATCGGGACAAAAGGTTTTTTACACAACTGTAAACCTTGTTATTTTTGAAATTAATATAAAAAATTACTTTTGCTTGTTTTTTTCTAGGATGTTCCGTTTTCGAGTAAACTCGGCTCTACTTATTCCATGGCGTATATTAGATTCTCTTACCTATAAGAAAAACACTTTTACTCCCTAGTAACCTCTACATTAAACTTCTTTAAATGTTTTTAAATGCATTGTTTTAACAATTGAATATGCCAGTTGCATTGATTTAACTTTTACCATCTCGTCACCAAATTTTAGTTTCATTCTTTTTACATCTCTTGGTCATCATATAAGCTTTTCTAGATCGTTTTGGAAGAGTTGGGTCCTGTAATTAATTTAATAATTTTTGATTTATAGGCATGTCAATGCTTGCCCGCTTCATTCTGGTTATATACAAATAAACTATAACATTAGCAACATGAAAATACTAAGGCCACCAATTAGTATTTTCATGCTGTTAATGTTGTAGTTGATTTATATATAAGCGTATGAAGCGGGCAAGCATTGACTGTCATTATCGTCCACTGATGAGTCCAAACAAAGATGAAACGATTGTGTGGAGGTGTGATAGTCAATGCTTGCACGAATTTTGAAATTTTATTTGTGGGGAGACAAAATCAATTTTTGCCTTTATTTATTAAAATTGGTTGTTAATAAACAATAAATAAATAAAAATCAAATAATAAATAAAAAGTGAAACAATAAAACATTTTTTAGCACGTTAACTAAATTGCTAAATGCAGGACAATGACATTTGTAATTGACAAATAACAGAAAACAACCACGTATTAGTTGTTGAAATAAATCAACAAGGCGACACATCAAAATTAGATTTCATAGCGAACTGGACCCAGAAACATTTATGAACGATTTGTATTTCCTTCCGATAACATAGGGTATGTCATACTTTAAATTGCCTTTGATAAATCTAAGAATGAAGAGGTGCGATGATGCTAGTATCTTTTTCAATTAGTAGAATATAGATATTTGTACCAGAAATTTATTTCTCTATTTTAAGAACTCTTGTAGCAAACAGAAAATTTAGCGCCATTCTAAGTACAACTGACAATATAGACAATAGACAATATTGAACAACCCATTGTTAAATAAAGCAAGATACTTGCAGTTAATTCTTTCAAAACTGATAGCACGAGATGGAGAAATATTTATTCAAGAACTCGCAGATTCAGCTAAACCACCATTTACAAAGCATGGGGCACAGATTGTTGAGACTATTAAAGTTCAAATACTTGTGATTCCCTAGCATTCAGAATAGATGGACACCAAACGGTAGGGATAGATGGCCACTTATTTTTTTCTTATTTCTTTACGTTTTGACTGTATTTCGAATTAATTGCTGAAAAATACCAACGCAGTATAAAAGACAGAACTCAAATCGTGGAAATTATACTGAAGAAGATCTGAGGCTAGCAACTGAAGCTGTCAAAAACTGTTCGTTTGTAAACGGCGACTTCTCAGAAAATTATGGCATTTTTGGAAAAACTCTTGAAAGGAAGATAAAGAATCATGTGTCCACGACCGGACAGCATGTTGGGGGAGGCCAATGAAAATAAATTAGTGCGACACATTAAAAAGGCCCAAAAATACGGTTTTCCTATGACGGTATCAGATGTTCAAAAGCTTGCCTATAATTTCTCTGAAAGTCTTCAAATTAATCATAAGTTCAATAAAGAAAAGGGCATTGCCGGTTCCGGTTGGTTTAGGTCTTTTTTCAGAAGACATCCCGACTTGTCGATTCGAAAAGCTGAGTGTGTGTTCCTAGGTTGAAGTGAGGGCATGAACTGCGTAGATGTAGAGAATTACTTTAAAGTGCTGCAAGTTACACTGGAAGAAAATGAGCTTTTCAGCAAACCTGGGTCCATCTATAACGTCAATGAAACAGGCCTTCAACTAAACAATCGGCCTGGTCACGTTGTAGCCGAAGAGGAAAACATCTCATTGTTCTTGGGTCATTGTCATTTTGTTGTGCCTACCCTGGCATACAACTCATTATTTGCAACCACTTGATAGGGCTTTTTTTAAGTCATTAAAAACCTTCTACTATCAAGCTTGCAGAAGATGGATGCAGAGTCACCCTGGAAGAAGACTAAGGCGACTACAATTTGGTGAACTTCTAACGAAAAGCTGGGAAAAGTCAGCGACTGCTGTCCAGCTTCAAAGCCACTGGAATATTTTCCTGAAATCTTGATTGCATACCTTATGATGCATACACAGTTTCTGATCAAATAATAAACACCCCAACATCTGAAGATCAGAGAACACTCACACAAGAAACGAACATTCAACATACGAACTCTCAAGCACCGAACGTTGAAGCAACACAAGAAGTAAATGTCCAGCCAATAAACAGTCAAATTACAAATGCTTTAATGAATGCAATACCATCCTGTAGCCATGCATATACAGCACCTCGATGAATATTTCCAGTAGAAGGTATCTCGCTTTCAGATTTGACACTTGGAAAACTTTTAGACCAGATTAATCCCACACCCAAAATAGTCGTGTCTGCAACAAAACAAGCCAAGTTCGTTGCTGCTCTATTAACTTCTTTCGAACACATTGCTATTGTGAACAATAGAGCCGCAAAGAAAATCTAACAAAGAAAAAAGAACATCCCTGAAAAGAAAATTCTAGAAAGAACAGTTGTTCGAAAAAGAAAACGCTCACCTTCTCCAAATTCTGATGAGGAAGAGGATATAGTACAATATGAAGAGGAAAGTGATACCCTTTCGGTGATTGATGAGACCGGATGTACAGGATGTGGAGAAAGCTACAGCAAGCACCCGAAAAAAGACGATTGGTTGCAATGCATAATATGTCTGATGTAAAAATAATAATATAAGCCTAGCGTTTACCAAAAATTTGCAGGCATCTACCTACCAAAATAGTGACCATCTCACCCGATTTTACCCTAAGTGATACTAGTTGCAATCAAATTATATTTATCAGAAAACAAACAGATTTTGATGAAAGTCCCGATATGTGATTGATTCCTCTTCTTACCTAAATAGAATCTTCAAAATACGACCAGAAGATCACTTGGTCGTACATCGACCCTAAACATTTTTTACTACTATCTGGAAAATATTTTATTAACATCATGCGAAAATCCCTTTTTATGTTTACCAATAAGAGCCCGTTTAGTTTGTCAAAACAATATCGTAAGAAAAAATATCGTTTAAAGGTTTCACTTGACGTGATCCTGTACAATGTGGGCATTGATCGTTAGAACAAATTGAATACAAACAAATCTGTTGTTTCTAGTTTGAGAATCTATCGAAATCCGCAGACATCAGCACAATATTAAACCTGACAATAGCTAGACGAAAACTTCATTTAGATTCTGAAAGATAAATAAAATGGAGTAAATATAAAAACAATAAGCCTTGAACTGCAGTTTCGGGTTCATTACACCTTGATCAGAGAAAAAATTCTCTTGATTTAAAAAATACAAATTACACTATGTTTGCAAATTACACCATTAAGACTCAAGAAGTAGATTGTATATTTTGAAATCTAGAGATGTTCTTTGTCTCGTCTTAAAGATTTTCTACTAAATCAACAATTGAAAGCTTGATGTTTGCCGATTTACTCACTCGAAATAGGCCGCGAACG
Source organism: Ignelater luminosus (assembly GCA_011009095.1). Taxonomy (NCBI): domain Eukaryota; kingdom Metazoa; phylum Arthropoda; class Insecta; order Coleoptera; family Elateridae; genus Ignelater; species Ignelater luminosus. The sequence continues at coordinate 26,059 of VTPC01001453.1, read as the reverse complement.
TTTCAGAACGAAATGCGTAGTAGTGAAGTTGTTCCATTAAGGCGTTCAAGCACATTGCTAGTAACCCATTTCATATTAACGACGTGAAACGTCCTACACTCGTCAATTTTGTGCTTTCTATCCCAAATAAATTTTAATGGAGTCGTTAAATCTAAGTCAACAAATCTAATTTTTAGCTAATTTAAATTATCTTCTGTTTCTGTTATATGTACACCATCATACTTCAGACCTTTCTGTTTTTCTTCTAACTGAAACCTTGTATTATTAAGTCTGAAAATGATAATGAAAGTTTGAAATAAAAGTTAAATTGAACATGTATTACAATACTAATTTCAGACTGTTTATGCCTACTCTTCAGAAAATAAACTTTAAGTTTTCTGTAATTTGAAAATAGAGACAAACGAATTTAAACCTAAAATTGTAAAATTTAGATGTTTTCGTAGCTTTAATTACAATCTATTTTTATCAGATCTACAGTCTCTGCCATGGCATCAAATGATTCGCGAGAATGATATTGATAATAAAATCTCCATTTTCATGGCCTTTATCTTAGCTGTTTTTGATAAACATGCACCTGTTAAGGAGGCACGGGTCACTAAACCTAGGGCCCTTTGGCTAACAGATAATTTAAAGGCAATCATGAGGAAATATAAGCGTACTAGGCTCCCTTCGGACTGGAATCGGTACAAAGAACTTCGGAATTTTACGGTATCATCCATTCGTCGTGAAAAAAGGGCTTATCTTAATTCACTCGCAACGGAAAATAATTTGCGTAAGATGTGGTCTGCCTTATCTGATTTAAATATTCGTTTTTCACAGCAACGTACAGTGCCAAGTAACTTAGCTGACCCTAACTCGATCGGAAATTATTTTAGCTCTTTTGTTCAATTTTCAACTTCCAACTGCGATACACAAATACAGTATTATCAAAATATTCGGCACTTCAGCAACCAAACTTTTGATTTCTCTCTTACCTCAATAGAAGAGGTGCATGAAACTCTGTTTAGTCTTAAATCTAACGCTCTTGGTTCAGATAACATTATGCTCATAATGCTAAAATATTGTAGTCCTTTTATCGATAAATATATTACTCACATCATTAATTGTTGCATTGAGTTCTGTTACTTTCCGTCGGCGTGGAAGGAGGCCATTGGTCTTCCACTACCTAAAGTTTCTAATCCAAGTAGTTACTCTGACTTAAGAATAATTAGCATTTTACCGTGTATCTCTAAAATTTTTGAAAAGATACTATATAAACAAATATATGCCTTTTCTAACAACAACAATATACTATCCGTATGTCAATCCGGTTTTAGGAAGGGTCTTAGTACTGCTAGTTCTCTCGCCACTGTCACGGATGATATTATAAGCGCAACTGATAGGCACATGATAACCGTTCTCGTACTGCTCGATTTCTCTAAAGCTTTTGATACAATAAGTCATAATCTTCTGTGTGCAAAACTTCAGTACTACGGGTTCGTCAATAATGCAGTCAACTTAATAAAGTCCTATCTATCCGACAGGAGTCTGATAATTAAAATTAACGAGCAACTGTCACAATCATATTCATTAACTTCCGGTGCTCCTCAAGGGTCTATTCTAGGGCCTCTGTTATTTATTATATATACCTCTGCTATTTAAAATTCCTTGAAGCATTGTAATGTTTAGGCGTATGCTGATGACACGCAAATATATAAATCATTTAACTTTTCTGATAGAACTCAAGCTTATGAAGACATCAACAGTGATCTTACTCTTATTAAACACCTTTCAATGCAACACAACCTAAAACTTAACACGAGTAAATCAAAACTATTAGTGTTTGGTAACAAAAAAAATATTACAGCACCAGATTTAAATCTCAACATAAATATAGATAACGAACTTTTACCAGTAGTCGACTCTGCAAGAAATCTCGGTATTATGTTAGACACTAAACTACGTTTTAGGCTACACGTTACAAAACTATTGCAAAAAACCTATTCCTCGTTAAAATTACTATACGCAAATCGTGATATTTTAAACTCTGCTCAAAAGAAAATGCTTACAGAATCTTTAGTCTTATCGCACTTTAATTACTGCAGTTTTATTTATGGTCCTTGCTTAGAAATGTATGATAAAAATCGCATACAGAAGGTTCAAAACTGGTGTTGTCGATTCATCTGCAATCTACGGAAATATGATCATGTATCTAATAGCATTAGCGAGCTCAAATGGCTGAAAATGGAAAATCGTTGGAAATACCAGTTGGGTTCGTATACACATGCTCTATTAACTTCCATGCAGCCATCTGCTAGCCTTTCTGATAGATCGGTCATTAGGTCTCAAATTCATTCTGCAAACATTCGTAATAAAGGTATGCTCACAATACCGCAGCATTCAACAACCTTGTTTCGCAGAGGATTTACTTATAATGCTGTCTCAGTATGTAACTCGATTCCACCTCACATAAAAAATCTTGGTCTAAATAGATTTAAAAGCTTTTAAAAAAATCATTTTTGAGTCGGCAATAACCACCATGCGTATGTCTAACTACCTAAATCAGAACAAATTTAATCAGAACAAATTAATTTAATCTTTATGTGCTATTTTTATATATTTTGCGTAGTCTCCTGGTTAAATAGAGTAGCCAGTGGCTAGATTTCGCCAGGAGGCTACAGATATTGTATTTTTCTTTTTATATTTTTTTAATAAAGGCGATTATTATTATTATTATTATTATTAATATTCTAGGAAGAATTATATGGTACGATATACAATGATTAAAATTAAAACTGATACGAACACTTCATAACCCTACTTAACTTTAATTAATGTAATAAAAACACTTTTACGACTTATTCATCTTAAACTTAACAACTTTTGCACAAAATATACCGTTGGGAAAGATAACAAGTGAAAAGGAATTTTGATTGTTTCCAGTATTAATGATATTGTAAAAGCTGCTTTTCTTTGTTAAAAGTAACAGTATTTTTATTTAAACATTGACTATTGCAGTCTGTTTATTGTTTTGAATCAAAAAGTAAGTAACTATAACGACTGATTGTTGTTCAAAATCGAAAGCAAAAACTGGAAATGAATGGAATGGAATGATGCGTGACGTACTGCATACCAAGAAATCGTAAAGATGAACAAATAGGAATTTTTGTGGTCTACAAACATAATTTTATAGATAACTACTAGAGCATCACCAGTATTTTCGTCAATGTTTTTTGGTTGTTGTATAACTCCTTAGAATAATAATTGTTGGTTATAGCTAAGTAGATCTACTTTAAAATATACTTTTTTCTGTTTCAGGTAAGAAAATGGGAACAAGGTGGTGGACGAGAAAGGTAAAATTATTAGAGTGGTTCATTATTGATAATTGATGAAGAAACAGAATTTAAAAAATATTAAAAACCCTTGACACTCAGTCTTAAAATACAAGACTTACCCTGAAACAAAACGTAAAACAATTATTTATGTGTTTCAAAACACGTTTTGCATTTTACAACTAAATCTTACTAATTAAATATAGAAAGTTCTACACTTAGGTACAGTAAATTGTTTTTCTAACTTCGATATTTTCAAGTTATTTTTGCGGAAAGAAATTAAACTCGGTGTATTTGTTGCTAGTTTGAAACTGAAGTAAGACATTTTTCACTTTAGTTGCAAAAATCATTACACTTTGACTTCTGCACTGTGTGTCTTTTTTTATTTAGTCAGATTCATCTTCAACTCAAGCACGTAGAAAAAATTCTTATGTATCTGACGGTTTTATTTACGTCAGGTGAAATGTATCAGACTAAAATGCAGAAACTAAAGAAGACAGCAAGGATTTAAGGAAATGGTATCTTTATTCCTCCAGTAGTGATTGGATTTTTGATACATAACTTTATCTTGTATGATAGTCTTCTTCCATTGAGAGTGAAGACAGCTCTCTCCAAAACCAAACTGCCATTGTTGCTACTTAGAATTTTTATTTGTCACCTTTTATAGGGTACGGGAGCATGCAGGGCCATGTAGTAGGCCTTTGGGCGCTAACATAGTTAAGATGACAGTGGAACCAAAAATGACCAAAAATGTATAAATATGGTTTTGCTTATTACTAGAAAAATCTTTTGTCTTACGCCTGGGCAGATGTAGAGATCCTGCAAATGTTGGGCATAATTAAGATCGATTAAAGCAGAAAATCCTTCTACGCATAGCTCTTTTCTCTTTTCAAATTGTGGAAAGCGGTGTAGAAGTAGAGCAGCGCGGGAATCTATTATGGGATGTGGAGCAAATAGAAGTTTTAGGTTTGTGAAGGTTTGGAAAGCTGCGCATGTTACCAAGAAAGAATTTCTGAAACCGATGACTATACAGAATGTTGACAGCAGAGGTGGACCAACTTGGCTCCTGGAGCTGAATGATTTCAATTCAAACCTGGTATAGAGCTTTGGAAAACACTGGCTTAGTTTGAGAAGGACTTGACGAACCCGACTCGCTGTTGTTTGTAAGAGAGAAATATGTTGATGATATTAAGAAATAAGACGATGGTAAGGTAGTAGCGTCCTGTATATTGGGTCAAAGTCAAAATCATTTCAACTACCGAGAGACCACTTATGGGGATAGGATGGGTTTGATAGCAAACTTGCGACAGAACTTTAGGCAATTTGTCGGTCCGCTAAGTATTGTGGTGGAATCTACGAGTCGGTTCCGTCTTCGAGTCAGCTGCCAATTATCAGTCGACTTCACCGCTGCTGTTGTTGTAAAGGCAATCACACCAAGCGCACCCACTCATATTACGTGGTAGGCTAATATATCCATTGGCACCGTTCCTAGCAAGGGTTTCTTTAATTTACTTTCTTCCTCGGATTATGCACAATTCATTTGATTCTATTTCTATCTTCAGAATTTCCTTTTCTTTCTTGAATTTGATTTTGTTCGGATTCCATTCCCTAAATAGTTATTTGATATCTACTGCAGATCTACAGATACTCAAAACTGATGTTTGTTTGTAATCTTGTGGCAGCTTTGCTTTGGCTAAACCACACTTTTCTAAGAATCTGCAATTGTGAAATGTGGTTTTGGGAGTTATAGCTCAAGTTAACATGAAATATCCTCTTTACGCAAATTCCTAAAACTACCTGGTCATCTTTGTAGAACAATCGTTATAAAGTTTCAATACGATTTGGTTACACGATTAAAAGAAAACCCGACTTGGGACATCGGTTGTGTATGGACTAGAATTGTTTCAAAGACTATTTATGTTAGGATAGATTTGTAAATTTTTGTATTTTCTTCCCATTAGAAGGGCTTTTAATTTAGAGCAAACAGTTTCAACGCTACAGGTGTTTTGGGCTTTCGAGCCTAGCTTGAGGGGCACCATCACATAAGTTCTGTATTGGAAACTTATTATAACCAAATACGAACGAATGGGTTTTTTCTATTGTGTGTCACTACGAATTCTAGACAACAGACTATAGCATTCCTGCACCATGCGCAGAAATCGCTACAACTCTACCATCCATTTGAAAATAAAAGGAGAAGCGATGTTAAATTATCAACGAGGAGAATTGCAAGAGAGTGTCTCAAAATCATTTAATCTTTGTCTCAGAATCATCAACATATTTATTTTTGATTACCAAGATGGAGATGGAGATGTTTTTCTTCTCAAGAATCTAAAGTTATTTATTTTTCTATTAGTCTAACAAATCTATACAAAAATGGAGGAACTAATTGCAGCAGATAATTGTTTCCTATTAGGTTCCTTTTGTCTCTGCAAACAAGATACAAGGAATGTAAAACAATTTAAGTAGGAGAACATCTTCAAAATGGCAAATCTTACGTAGAAGCCGGCACAAGTTGCTGCTTAGACAGTTTTTGCGGAATAACTGTTTTCTGTTACTCTGCTCAAAGGATTGGTTATTAAGTCTTTTACTTGCAATGAAAACCATGAGTCTGAAGTAAATGAATTTGACACATTTTAAAACTAAATCATTTATCCCGTTGTGTTCAAGTTGTTTTTAATTTTGTCTGAAAATTCTAGGAAAACCAGAATTTCTTTTTCTAATATCAGTTATTTCTGAATTAATTTGGCACTCCGAGTTTGTTCTAAGAATGAAGAGTAAAAACTTTGAATTTTTATTCTAGCCAATACCAGAATATCCGAGTTTTAGGTTTTTTT
>VTPC01001453.1:0-13274 GCA_011009095.1 Ignelater luminosus | reverse complement strand
GATTTTGTTCTATCAGTATGTGCATATTAGGTTCAAACTTCGCCAGGTATAACTCATAACTTTTCTATATTTAGCTCAGATGAAAGGTAATACAGACCTAAATTTTTACTTTTACCATAATGCGATTTTCTCCTTGGGAACTCTTTTATATGCTTATTGATGTTTTCTGTTACTTCTAAGGGGTTAGGTTTATTCTTGTGCTTGCCTCTCATATCCTGTGAATCAGTAATCACCGGAAGGTTTTGAGAGGTGTTGTGCAATCAACTCAACGAGCTTACGTGATATTCCATGAAGCGAGCAGAACGCTTTTTTGCAAACTTCAAAAGCATATGGCCCAAGCCGAATCTACAAAATAATAAATCTACCTACTTGATTATAGCTTTCTTGTAATATTTAGATATACCTTGTTATTTATTTGTTGTAGATTTTTTCTAGCTCGACTTCTGTTATGTACACGAGATCTAACAGAGATTGTTGTGGTAATAAGACCTGCTAAGTAATTGTCTTGAGTGCTTTTTACGCCTAAATTGTTAAATCGTTTTAAAAGCGTCTGTCGCTTTTCTGGTGCGATTCCTTCAAAACATTTCTTCCTGCACGTACAATTCGGTCCGGTCTTTCTAGCAGGAACAACTTTATCAGTTAATATGCTCAGTTAATATGCTCTTCTCCAGATGCTATCTTCCTTTTTCTTATATTTCTTTTCCACATCTCGGGGATTCGTTTCCTTTTCCGTTTACACGGCACTACACTTTCATTTTCAGCAATGTTTTGTTTATAGTTCAGTCTACGTGTTTTATAATTTTTATTTTCTGAATCACTGTAATCAGATGATTCTGTCTCGTAATCATCTGACGATCCAGCACTAAAAGGTTCACTGTCACTTTCGGTGGTGTTTAAATTCAATACAATACCTTCTTTTACACCAAATACATTAAAATATTATAAACACATCACACGCTTTACTATTCCGTTTCACCACATCTGTTTGGTGCAAGAACGAGGTAAGGAAGGACTTGCCTCTTTCTTGCGCCAAACAGTTAAGTCTACAAATGTAAGTTATACAACCCAATATTCATCCAAAATACATCGTTCTTGCACCAGTCGATTGGGCTTTTCAAATTTACCGCAATGGTATTAATGAGTCATTTAGAACTAAAAGTGGACTTGCCTCGTTCTTGCAGCAACGTCTTCAATTGGTGTGTGGATGCTTTGTAGGTAGGTGTGCGAAAAGACGGCTGCTTTCAGAATCACGGCGCGGTGCGAACCCCTGGGGGTTTGGAAAGGAAATAGAATGGGAAAAGGTGGTTGTTTGTGGCGAGAGCGCGGTGGCGGACTGGCGGAGAATTTCCGGAAGCGGTGGAGTGGGTGCTCTGAGGAGCCTCAAGCTCAGGGACTTGGGAAAGATTAGGATTTGGTGATCACCGTCCCTGTTCCCACCAGGGACAGATCGGAAGAGACTGAAATGCAATGTGTGGGTTATAGCCAGGCCTACGCCCGTGTTGGCTTCTAGCTGCCACGACTACCGCACTGTTGTGGATGCTCCCAATTGTACAGCATATGTCCTTCACCCCACAGCTGATTCAATAGCTTCAACAATTGGACTTGCTACATATTTAACCATCTTCACGGATGTTTTGTCGTTTCCATTTTTAATTCCTTAAACGTTTTCACTGCCCCATCTAATGTTATTGGCCTGTTTTCTTTTGTTCAACGTTTCTCTTAATTATTTTTAATGAATAATAATCGTTTTGTTAGTTTTGGTTGAGTCTACATATAAAAGTCCTTTAAAATACTTTTCTAGCTGTTTGTTTTCTCTCCATGCTTCTAACACTGTTCTTTTGCTATTCTGTCCGACCTTAAAAATATATTACACGCACACTCTCTTGGCGGCTACAGTGATATCATCTTTAAAGAACTGACAGATACGTTCTACGTCTCTTCTATATCTGCTGACTTAAATTTTGATCTTTTTTTAGTTTTATGTGAATTTTATTTTTGTCAACACTTATCTATATTGATTTTTCGGTTTTCTTTATCGCGACTCTTATGCGCTTGTGTATTTGTTTTGATAAAAAGTATTGACTATGACCCAGCGACAGTAAAGGCCCGCCTTTATTAATGTTACTTCTAGTTAACTAGCGTTCGTGGAAAGACTGATAATTTCCTACTGCTTCTTGAACACTTTGAGTCACGCAATTTCTAAACAATACACATAGATAAATACAAATGAAATGAACCACATAGAATTTTTAATTGCCAGGCTTTGTTTCAACGGCAATCCAAGAATACAATAACAATTTTAGAAATTTTTTTTTGACAACAATGTAGACAAGAATGTGGAAATTTACAAGACAATACTGTTCTGTACTCTGTTATAATAAATAAGCTCGATTTTCTAAGCAATGCAATGATTAATATCCCAGAAGTTCAAGTTAGACTGTTACTTTTCTAAAAAACACACTATATAAATGAAAAAACCGAAACGGATTAACTATAATTTAAGAAGCAGTAGTGACAATCTACGATTCTATAGTATATAGGTATATATGTATTAACATAACCTTATTCATCAATGCTACTTACTGTAACATCTTCATGAAGATTATGAGTAGCAGTAATATAGAAGAGAACTAAACAAGGAAAAGAAAGGATGCAAGCAAAAACGTTTAATTGAAAAATTGAGCTATTATTAATTTTTTGTTTAATATACTGATTAATTTTAATAACCAGACATCTTAAATAACAATAATTAATTTTCTAATTAAGATGAATTGCGGTTTAATAAAAACCGGTATCTCTTTATACGAGTATGTACAAGTGAAAAACTGTACCCCATCAGAAGCTAATTTCATTAAATTAACGTTAAAGTTCATGCAACACAAATTAAATTAATGAATTCCCTTATGTGAATAATTAATAAAAGCAGCGTTTATGCAAACGACCATAATAAATTTCTTCAGTTTTTTTCCCTCAAAGTTAGCCCAGTGGAATTTCTTGGCCAAACTGAAATCACTTTTGTATTTATTATTTGGAGCGTAGAGTAGCCGCACGTTTATTAAAGTCTCGATAAAATCGTTTCAAAAATAAAAAGTCAAAACTTTAATGTTCCTTGAACACCTGTTTTAAACGAGAAAGAAAGACTTCACCGACAAGCAAAAATGTACGCCATGAATAATTCAATATCAAGATTAAAAAAGAAAAGGAAAAACCTCCTACACGATGTGTAAACCTCCGTTTCATACAATGCAGAAAATTTTCTGTATTTATGGTTTTCCTGTATTTCATAAATCAAATTTTCATACTGAAAAATTAAAATAAAATCCCTATCGTCGATTTCATTGCTGAAAACTTATCTTCATCCTTTAAGAGTATAAAGAAAATCGTTTATGGATATTATATGCAAATACCTTATTTAAATATATAAACATAAAAGGGCCAAAACACGCTTTTATAAAACCTGAGATTCGTCTGAATAAAAAACCAGAAGCAAGCTTAAGAATAACCTTATTTTATTAGCACCATAAATAACTCCTTTCTTTTAAACCAACAACACCAAGATAGAAAGCAATACATTATGATTAGCATAAAGCAATTTGCTAAAACTAAAACTTATTTTCTCTGTGTCACATGACACTAAATAAATTTAAAATATTAATATACTGGATATATGTAGAGTTTATAAATATAAAATAGATAAAGGTATCATTTTGAAGATATTACAAAAGTATACCAACCGTTTTGGTGATTGTGTGTATTTGTACCTATACAACAGTGTCAATTTATATTAATTTGTATTTGTAGAAGATACTAAAATGGTAACTACATCCAGGACACAAAGATAGTCCACAAACAACCAGGCAAAATCTGAAGGCAGAATTTTAAATTATAAACAAAGCAAATCAAAATGAGATACATCCTTATTATAATAAAAGCGTATATTGCGTATATGACAATTGTGTTGATTTTTCCGGAAAAATAACTTCAGTTATTTTACATTAATTAATTTAATTATTAAATCTGATGTATTCATCAAGTTTTCAGAGTAAGCTTTCCATATCACAGTGAAGAAGTAAAATTTGTGGAGATTTAGAAAGCTTTTACCATAAATTAAATTTGCAAACAATGAGGAAAAAACGTAAATACCTTCATTTAAATCTCCCTCCGAGTTACGAACGGATTAATCATTTTTTATTAAAAATAACATCGTGTTGTTTAGCAGACATGAATTAACAATCTTGTAATTTGTAATTCTGTACAGTATTTTAATATACACTCGTAAATTAGCATTATTTACTTTTTGTTTGTTTTAGTTAAACAAAGTATATTTATATAACTCTCATACATATTATACGATCTCTTCATTTTGTAAAAGTATCCCCATTACTGCCCCATGGTTCTATTAATATTGTTTGCTTGCTGTTTATCTTGATTTTTTTCCCTAGCGATTTGAAGATTGTAGATGTAGCTGGTTTACTTGACTTTGACAAAATTTCCAACTTGTTTAAATCTTAAATTAGCTTAAAAAACTTTCAGCTTTTACAGAACTTTAAGTTTGTCTCTTCCAATATAGCGTTGCACTTACTAACCAAGCTAGATGGCTCTGGAGGTTGTAACGCAACCTTGCGTTACATATAATGTTGATTCTAGTTTAACTAAGAGTATACGCAACAATAATACACCAACAAATTTATTCTATACATATATTTAAAAAAATGTTCATTAATGTATAATAATGAATAATAAAATCTTATCAAAAGTATGAAGGTTAATAAAATGGAAATGGGAATTCAAAGAAATACACAACTTACCCCGAAGAATCCCGCTGCGATACAGATCTAATCGTAGAGGCGAAACAACTGTAATAAATAAACCAATTTTACGAAAGCAACAAGATTTTCAATAAACGTTCCATGTTCTAATAAGAAATTTAGAATAAAGAAAAATTAAATTGTGGATTTAGCAGGCGCTGTTCTCATAACACGGGCGGGTTGTTACGCACAATGCTGAACCCAGATTGAAATTGTTCTTAGGATGTTTTGCTCTAGAATCTTAGTTGAGGAACTGCTTACTACCACGAGCATATGCTGCGAGAAGATCGGCTATTTTTCAAAACTTAATCCACGGGGACAATTTCCATAAAAAACTATCGCATCGGTCCAGAAGACGCCTCCAAGAAAAAGCTGAGTACAACAAAAAAACCTATCAACATCCACAAAGGAAAACAAGGAGGAAGAAAAATTATCCCAATATATAGGCTTTTCGTACTATAATCATCGATCTCGCAACAACCAGCACCGACAGGATCGCCGGCCACAGACGGTCTGGTTTGTCTTTCCGGAAGAAAACCACCGCAGCATCATAACAAATCGCTCAACCAATCCGAAGAATTTCACTTAAGTTCCGCACGAAAATTTAAATTCTCAAATCAAAATCTCTGTTAAGAGAATTTAATCCAGAACCCAATTAGCAAGAACTAGGAGGAATTTGATAGCTAACATCAATCTAACCATCGATCGGTTCACTAAAGTAATTACCTACACCACGGTGCAAAAGAAAAATAAATAAACAAAGCATCACGAAATTACTATAAAGCTGTAGCCTTACTCGAATTGCATAATCCCAATCAATCTTTTACTAACCAGATCCTAAGATTAACACCAACCAACAGAAATTATCCCGCTAACGACCGTTCAAATTCCTTAATACTTCAACAAGATTATTACTAAACGCTGGACTTAAATATACCCCGCGTCCCGCTTGCTATAATAATAAAATTTTAAATGTTTTCAACCCTAATTGATTTTAAAAATTAGAAAAAGACTACAACAATTAATCAGTCAACAATATCCAACACCTTTCCTAACGAGAGAAAACTACCAAACAAATACAAAAACACACCGAAAGCACAGATTGAACTTAAAATATGTAGCGGAAGCGAAAAGTGACCGTTTCAAGGTTTACTATTCCGCTTCTAATTTCATTATTATTATTGTTATTATTATTATAACTATTATCTGTAATTTTCTTGTTTTTACCACGATCTGAAGCAAATTTTCTGCTTTGGTGTTTAGTTCAGCCACTATACTATTACCAAAACCTGAGATTCGTTCCTTTTAAATTTGGTTGATGCGTACTCCCTGTTCATTAAGTGTTTCTATCTCTATCGTGTTAGAATCTCGCAGTTTTTAACACAAGGGATTTTTACTGCGTGTCTCATTTTTTCTAAAAGTAGTTTCGGCCTAACTATTAGGTGTTTGCCGACGATGATGTTACTAATAGTTTGACTGCCTGTGTGCGAAGTTTTTCAGTGCGCTCCAGTTATAGAAAATTTCAGTGTTGCGATTTTCATTTCTGTAAGAATCGCTCAATTAGTGCATAATATTTTGGCCCACCATCGAGCTTTTCAGCACTGCAGGACTGCACCTTGGACCAGACTATCTGTGGTGGCTACAAATCAAGCTTCGCCTTCCACCTGACTACCTGCTGGCCTTAAATCAGACTTCACCTTCTACCTGATCCAACGTTGGCCTATACCACGCCACCTGTGGTGGTCAAAACTTGATCTTCACTCTTCACCAGACCACCAGCAGCAGTTTTGCTCATCAACAAGCCACTTGCGTTGGCACTAAATCAGACTTTGCTTTCCACTTAGCCGCTTGCGATGTTCCCTGATGCGCTTGCTTAAATTTAATCTTTTCCTTTGACCAAGCCACCAGCAGTAACCTAGTATCGGACTTTGCCCTACACAGGTCACTTGCGGTAGCTCAAATTCCATCTTTGTCTTTCACCAGACCCTGCAGTGGGTCACCTGAGATGGCTCGAAATCAGTCTTCGTTCTCTACACGGTTACCTAAGGAGGCTTCTATTTAGGCTTTGCTCTGCGGCAGGTTTACCTACGGAGGCCCAAAATAAAACTTTACCACTTTTCAGGTCACCTGCAGTGACCCAAGATTGATCTTTACTCATGACGTCACCAGAAGTAGCCTAATTCTTTGCTCTTTACCTTCCACTAGGTTACTTGCGATAGCCCAGATTTGACTTTTGCCTTTTACTAGGTTGGCCGAGATTTTATCTTTATCTTACCAGGTGACCTGCAAGGGCTCAAAATTGAACTTTGACCGCAACAAGCCATCCGCAGCGGTCTACAGTCAGATTTTGCTGTCTACCAGACTGTCTATAGTAGCTCTACTTGACCAGCTGCTGTACTGACCAAAAATTGAGTTTGTCATTCTACTACACTTTTTAAGCTTGTATCTACTACTTCTATAAGTAATCCACAGTCGGGTTTAATAACAATATAAATATTTCATTCTGCAATTATTAGTAGCAACACTGCGGAGAACTTAGCCACCTGTGTCCATCGCACAGCCTGGCATACCTATAACGACCATCTGCCCTGGTTTTTGCCTTGGTAAACCTGAATTTGTCTTCATCTGGTATTATATGGTATAGTGCTATATCTATACAATATCTTTGTTGTATCAAACACTTGAATTTGTTTTTTCTCAGGTTGCATCTTTGGCATATTCTTTCTAACGCCAATAGTTTCATTTACTATGCGTTATGATTTGCTCCATAACTTTTTCCATTTCGGAGACCTCTGTTATAGTTTGACTCCATATTTTAAAATTTGTTAGTATTTCAGTCTAGTCTTAGAAGACGCATCTAAAACTGCTCAGAAGAAGTACTAAGAGAGAAGCTTTCAATGAAAGATTTTTCTGTTACATTGGAGCCTATGAGAACTTCCATGCAGGTTAATCTTCAGATTTTTTATTTCTGCGTTGGCCCTCTTAAGGTTAGAATGTCAGTAATGTAATGAGTACCCTTTTTAACATAATTATACTTATCAACAAGTTACACAGTCAATTTGTTGATACTGCGATGGCCTTAATGATTCCTGCTTATCTTCTGCATTATTCAGCTCCAGAACGGAACTCAGAAGGTGGAGGTAAAGACAAATTGTTTTTGTAACAGAAAACATTAAAATGTAGTCATGGAAGGATCAGGAGGAAATAAAAAGTATCAAATATTGACTAATAGATTTTTTGAAGAATTCTTTAGTTCTTGTTTTGGTATCGTTTTCTTCCTCACGATCATTCGAAACATTCCTACATCTTTTGGCATTGTGATGTGGAATAGTTTTCTTTTATTACTACAAAATCTATGTAATTTTGCAAATAACTATAATCAGCTTGAACTTTGCTTTCCTACATAAACATTCTCCTAGCCTATATTTCCCAGTTTCCATTTATCAGTACCCGTTCCTTTTCCATTACGTTTATCTGCTTTCGATTTTTTTTCTCTTAAGTGGCTGCCTTTTGATTAGCTGCAAAATCTTTAAGAACCTGTCGATAGCTTAATGGTTTTTCAATCTTGCTAAGTTGTAACTATAGAGACAGTTTTTTTCCTTGATTGGTATTGTAAGATCTCCGTACTTCTGGATCTGATATACATGAGTCTCTTGCCACATATACTGCACTTTGTCCAATTGTCGCCACAGCATGGTTACAATCATTCTTGATCTTTCTTTACGATACTAATTTCTTCAGTGCGTGGCGCTTAAATTAACTATTAAGCGTCAGGCACTAAGGGTTCAGTGTTATTTTAGCAAATTCGAAGAATCTTATTATTTGTGTTAACTAGCAACATTAACGCATAAGGTTTGGTTCAATGTGGTTGGTAGCTGATCTTAGTTTAATGTAGATTTTTTTGTTGCTGTGATCTCTGACCTCTTCATGTATCTTACCTGTGTGTTCTGAAAATCATTTCGTCCCATTTTCTCTTGATTTCGTGAACATTTAGTGATGATGCTAGAATATAATGACTTTGTTAGTTTAGACTTTTAGAGAGTAAAAGCGATTTCTTGCAGTGTGCACCTAAACCTAGCATAGTTCGGTGCAGTAATACTGTGAAATGTAAACTCCTGCTGGAAATCAAAATTCGGAAATAAGCAAAATAGAAATGCACGAATATCTTATAATATTAGAAATGAATGCTTTTGGAAGTTCTGTTACGAAACAGCTTTGAACACATTAGCAGCAAACAAATTACATGAAAGAAAAGAATTCACATGATAGAAACTCTTAGAAATCTGAATATTATTATCGAATATTTAGGCTAACTATTATAGTGAAGAAAAGGGAATACTTTGGGATCTCACTTTGAGGCGCTCCATATCGGAATTTATCTTTATAATCGGCTAAAAAAAGTTTTGAATTCTTAAATTGAAACACTTAGTTTAGCAAATATTATGGCAATCAGTGGACCTAAGAATCGGTGACTATTAGAGATGAGGCTATCATAATTTGTTCAAGTTCTAAATGCGACAGTGTTGGTTTATGTACGACAACATTAACGAATTTACTATCTTGCAGTAACTACTAATAAAGAATATCTTACAGATTTCACTTTATAGTTACGCAAAAACATATTCTTGGGTTACAAAAGAGCCTTTCAGCTGAACAAGATAGTCTCTTTGAATCTATCATCTCTTGTGGACCATATTTTGAGATATGAAACTTTTATTGTCATTTTGCTCAAAACTCGTTTGTAAATCTGACAAGAAAAGAATCTGAATTACTGGAAAGTGGTTCATTCCTGGGCCCTTTATACTACCTAGCTTGACTTATATCATTAGTAGTCTGGATATTTGATCATATGAAAGTACCAGAAGTAAGCATAGTCAACTACAAATTTAATACCCCCTTCGACATTATTATACCAGATTGAGGGGAACAGTAACAAAATGCTTCAAATGAACCTGCGTAGGGCAAGCCTAGTATACGAACCGGTCTAAGACCGAGACAGGATTTCAGCCAGGAGCTTACAGCGGATAGTTGAGGATGCAGGACGCTATAAAATGTACGGAGGAAAACAACAAGAGGCTTTGTAGTAACAATAGAATTCACATATTCACAGAAACCTTTATTACACTCGAAGATAACGTCTAGAATGGGAACGTTTTGAAGAACTAAAGAGACTATCAGACGAGAATACAGTGAAACTAATCTGCGTACCAGGACATCGGAGAATCGAAGACGGTAAAAAACTGATGAACTTCTAAGAGGGCACAATGCAGAATGTGAGACAGGAATCCAAAAACAGTCCAGCACATACTTTGTATGCAAATGTGATGCTTCGGCACGCATAAGGTATCTATGGGGTCAGCAGAGACAGAGCCAAGTACTAACTAAGTTTACCACTCATCCAGTCAACGACCTGAATAGGTTACTATAGGAAACTCCAGTATTGCATTGGGTGCAGTGAAATTGATGGGATTATCAGAATAATTTAATATGCCGCAATGCACTGGGTTCTCGATTGCTCCCAATAGGAAAATGAATCTGCATAATTATTTACTACGTCTATAGTCAAGGCAGCTAGTTACTTCTACTGTCCTTAAACTTATGGTCTTATGTATGTTACATAGTTTGAATCATTTTCAAATATTATTTTTTTGTACATCTGATATAGTATATTTAGCCCAAGTCTAGGGTTTGGAATTTCTCTTTTCTGGGATTATCTTTGACTTTGTTTGAAAGAACTACTACTTTAGCCTCTTTATCTTTAGCTTGCCATATTCAATTTATATAAATCCATTTTTGCCACATGTTTTGCATTTTTTTTTAAAGTAAAGAGTCTTAAGCCTAGATCCTTTGTATCGCTCCGTGCTTTTCCTCCTTTCGTTACCTTTAGTGTGCCTTGCGTTTGTGATTTTTTGCTAGAATCATTTCGGTAATTAACAATTTACTCTTACAATTATTTCATTTGCTAAAACTTTAACTAAAATGGTTTCGACTCATCGTCAACTTCTTGCCTTACCAAGAACTTTATATTTCATAAAGGCTTTATTTCGCACCTTCCCAGTTACAAGAAATGTTTCCAGAAAGAATTTATGCTGTCTGGATTTTCTCGGTTTAGAATCTTCTTTTCAATCCCCTATGATTAATTTTATTGCATTGCTACTTTCTTCACTGTCAAGGTTCTGCTTCTCAACGCGTGCTTTGCGTGTCCGTTTGATATTATATCCTTTTCTGCGTACTCTATTTGCACTACAATTCAATACGTTCAGTCGCAGTATTTTTTTAAACAGCTGAACTGAAGTTGTAAGAAAATTCATTTTGATACCTCATGATCGTCCAACATCATTGTATAGATATTTTAAGAATTTACGAGGTCACGCTAAATGCGAACTATCCACAAAGCACATTTTTCCATCAGAAGAAGGCAGGTTTATCTTCCATCTTTCGTGAGGCATGTTGTATAATGTAAAACACTCTTCCAACTCTTGTAATGACTTTGCAAAATTCAACTCATCTGAATGTAGGTTAATTATAGAAAAAAACCTTAATAAACCTTATATAAAAGTCGAGCTAAATTGTATTGACAAAAACACTTTTTCAGTAACGATGTTTCTTTATGCCAATAGTTTGAGAATTAAACCAAACTAGCTTTTCCTGCATTTCCAGTTCAATTTATGTGCTATTAGATCACCTCACTCTTAATCTTTCAACCTCGATTTATCGCTTTATACTAAAAAAACCCGACAAACCTTTTTGCTAGCTTTTCTATAGATTTACGTTCATTCGACCCAATTTCGCATCTTTATGTTTGTGCAAACTGGTATAAAATAAGGTCAATGAAAAAGAAAAAACTCCCCTGCGCCTACTAAAATAAAAAACCAAACAAGAATTCTGTTAGTTTCTCTCCTTTTAATTCGCTAATCAATCACGGATTCGTAAAAATTAATCCTAGGTTGTGGCGAACTAAATCTTTGTTCGGGATTTAATTTTCATTCAGAGACGGCAAAAAGTTTTGCTCGTTCATCCGTTTATATACAGATAATTCTGTATAAATCTAAAATGAATTCCATCTTGGGAATTTAGTTAATTAATAAGACTTCTTTGGCCGTATTTTCACTTGCAAATCTTTTGATCTTCAAAGGAGTTTGCTCTAAAGTAAACTCGTCTATTTACGTATTGGAATGGAAAGAAAAACCGCATTTGGTATTTTCTGATAATTCTAAAGCAAAATATATCTTCTTTAAATTTTTTTTTTTGGAGGTTGTGCGTTATATAAACGAGAAATTCTGTGGAAACCACAAACTTTCTGCAATCATTATTGCTTGGATAAAAAGTTAACAAAAGAAGAATTCTAAAATATTTGCATTGGAAAATGCTTCTGTCGATAAAAATGCGTAGGAAGTGTTACGCATATATATATGTAGAAGCCCCGAAAGTTTTTTCTTGGTTGCAGGAAAAGTTTGTTTTTAAAAAGAAATATTTTTGTGTGTGTATATATGTGTATCTGCGTTTTGAGATATAAAAGGATTTATTTCTATTATTCTATTCGGTGAGACTGAAAAGAATACGTTCGATATGGAATAAAAAGAGGAAGGATATTTTTTAGAGTAAAAACAGAATATTTCTCCTTGTTGTTTCACTAAATAAAGTCAGGTCGAGATGAAAAGTATAAAATATTTAAGACAAAATGCTGCTGACGAAAATCTGAAGAAAACGTGTTTGTTAAAGGATTTATCACAGCTATTTTTACCTTCAAAATAACATTCCCGAGGTATAGAAAAACAAAAAGAAAAATCTCTTTTTAATAAGTTCTTTAAGAAAAATAATTGTTTTTCATAAAGAACAGGATAATTAGAATTTTCTTTTAAGAAAAGAATCGTTAATCATCTAGAAAGAAAAAAGAAAAATTTAAAAATAAACAACAATAATTTAGAAGCAGCCTCGATTAATTCCCAACAAAACGTAGCAAGTACAAATCCAAGACGGTTTTTGTTCCATGTTAATGGCGCATAACGTCTCGGCATTGTAGATTTATATTTTTGCTCCTTGCACATCCACTTGTTTGCCCGTTTTCGCCTTTGCACGTTTTTTTCTCTATCCTTGTATATATGTTTGCGCAAATGTATTCAATTTTCCAACTGTCAAAACTAAATTTTCCCGAACAAGTCACGTTTGCAGATACAAATATATGGTTATGTTTGTCTGTAAATTGCTACAAAAACATTTTCACGGCTGAAGTTCTCAAAATAAATGGTTTTTATTTACAAATACGAGGATCCCTTTTCGATCTTGCTTGTTCTTAAATTACCTAAGGGTGGTATGCAAAGCAGAGGCTACCGACGAATTGTATTACGTTTCACGTACAGTACAAGCATGATTTATAATCTGTGTTAGCTGATTTATTTGAAATGAAAAGTGTTGGTTAAACTAGTGATGTCAAGGTGCCTATTTTCAGGTATCTATTTCATATTT
>VTPC01001452.1:197868-222791 GCA_011009095.1 Ignelater luminosus | reverse complement strand
GACTATGATGATACCACCGGCAAAGAAAAATGGCGCAAAGAGGTGTTGGGAACGCAGAACGATAAGTCTGATGGTGCATGCAGCAAAGATATTGTTAAGAGTACTCAACATGAGACTGGTGAAGAAGATGGAGGAAGTGATACCTGAAAAACAATTTGGATTTAGAAAAAGAATGGAAACAAGAGATACAATTGGGGTGGTAAGAGCAATTGGAGAAAGATATGTGAAAAAGGGAAAAAACCTGAGTATCTGCTTTAAAGACTTAAAGAAAGCTTTTGATTGCGTACTATGAAAAAAGCTAATAGAAATATAGAAAGATAAAGAAGTAGATTGGAGAGATAGAAGAGTGACTAGAAATTTGTATATGAGACAGGAAGTAGCCATGAGGATTGGAGAAAATTTGATGGATTGGTTCGAAATTGATAAAGAAACAAGACAACGCTGCTGTCTTTCTTCTACTCTTTTCAACGTGTATGTTGTAAAAATGGCGGCAGAAGTCTGAGAAAAAATTTTTGAATTAAAATTGGAGGAAGAAGAATTGCATACGTCCGGTTTGCTAACCACAAGATCTTGTTTGCAGAAAGCACAGAGGGGTTGATAGAAATGTTGAAGGGAAGTACGGATTAAGATAGATCGTAAGAAAAGCAAAGTAATGTAAATAAAAGAAGATGAAAACATAGAGGTTTACGTCAACGGAGAAAAGTGAGAGCAGGTAACGAGGTATAAGTATCTACGCACAGAGATTACAAGCAACTGGAAGAGTTTTGATGAGATAGAGATAAGAATTGTAATGACGAAATAGGCGTACAGAAGTGGGAGTTGAGGAAGAGAATAACAAAATGCTTTGTATAGAGGGTAATGTTGTACGAGTGTGAGACATGGACTACGATGAAAAAGGATATACAAAGAATACAAGCGCTGGAGATGTGGGTCTGGAGTAAGATCCTAAACATTAAGTAGAAAGAAAAGGTTAGGAATGAGTA
Source organism: Ignelater luminosus (assembly GCA_011009095.1). Taxonomy (NCBI): domain Eukaryota; kingdom Metazoa; phylum Arthropoda; class Insecta; order Coleoptera; family Elateridae; genus Ignelater; species Ignelater luminosus. The sequence goes on along the minus strand of VTPC01001452.1, from coordinate 221,808 downwards.
AGTTCTGAGAAAAGTTTGAGAGCAAAGATCAATGTTGGAAACAATTAACATAAGGAAAAGAAATTGGTTAGGACATGTTTTAAGAAAGGATTGTTTGATGAGAGATGTGTTGGAAGGGAGTGAGAGGGTAGAGGTATCAGGGAACAAAGAAAGATAAAGATGGTGGACGAAGTGAAGAGTGAACAGAGTTATAGTGAGATGAAGGGATTGGCTCAGAATAGAGAAAAGTGGAGGGAACACACGGGACCTGCACAGGCAGAATACTTATGATGATGATGATGATTCAAGAAAGTCTCGATCAATACTATGATGATACTTGAGTGAAGTATCCTGAAACCTCGGTGACCAGATTCTTCATTGTTTAATAAGAACTTTGGTTCAAAGTTATATTAATCTAGAATCGGTATTTTCCAAAAGAATTTTTTCAGAGCTACTAAATGGTGTCATAGAATTGTATGCTATTTTGCTTACGTTCATCATTTTATAATCCACCGTAACCTCCAAAAAGTTCACGTCAAATGAAAAAAATTATTTTGACTGTTTTAAAAACTCTTGCGTCAGCAATTTGTGCGTATCCAGAAACGCAATGCAAGTTACTTCAATCTACTAAGCGATTTTTTGTTTGGCAGAAAAATAGAGCTTTTTGAAATGGCTAAAACTGAAAATTATCAATATTCTAGAAAGTACCACTCTTTTTGATGAAATTATAACACAATGTAATTAGCAAGCATCTTTAATTTATTTTCTCAAATTATAACAGAAAAATTATTGTTTTTATTCCAGTAGTCTCATTTGGTTATAATCTATCACACTGTTTTTCGACAAAAACATGATACTTTCAAATCATTAATGATTTCAAATTTTGGTTAGTTCAAAAGACGCTGTTTTCTGCTAAACAAAAGTAGCTTGGTAGATAGAAGTAGCTTGTGTTTGGTACACAAATTATTAGCGCGAATATCTATTCAAAAAAATTAAAAATAAATATTTTTTCCACTTGGCACGAAGTTTTTGGCTGTCACTGTCACCTTTAGGATCTCAAATCTTGAGTTCTGCGCTGAACGTAGAATTTCAAAGTTTATCATTCACCTGAAGTTGCAATTGAGAAAGCTGGGGATGAAATATTATTCTTAGCTCTACAGAATGAAATCCCCGTCAAAAAAGTTTCTTCGGTGAGATAACGTTGCAATGGTTTTAGAGTAACGAAACAGATCCCAAGCTCTGACAATTTCTAAATGCTTACATGAATTCAAAACATAAGAAAGTCTTATTTACATTTAATAAGTTTAAATATTTATAGTATTAGAGATAGTGGGCTCCAGATATTAAAAAACAATTTTTAGGAATTCTTACAAATACACAGAAAGTTTTGTTATCGCATGTTAACATAACAAGATCAAGGTTGAATTTGTTATTGTATGTCTAATGACGATTATTTGCCTTTTAACTATTCGACACGTATCGTAAAAAGCTAATAAAAACTAGTTTTGAGTCCTAAAGAAACAAAAACCATTACAGTGATCAATCCACAACTGGGGTTGATTTTCACCAGACGCATCGTTGGTAAGTTTAAAGCTTTGCAACTTATCATTTATTAATTGGGAGTACTTTTTAGTCAAAGATACACTTGCACGATGTCTGTATCAAAGTTGCAAATACTAAATGAAAACAATAGACTGTGGAGAATTTTACAAAGTACAGAATGAAAAATAAAAAAAAAGTAGTTTGATACAAAAAAACCATGGTGTATAAACATAGAAAAAATTCGCTGGGACACAATATTTCACATTCTAAAACGCCCTCATCCTTCCAAGCTAGTGCTTAACGTTAATCAAAAGTTAACGTTAAGTATTACATTTTTAATACATTTATATCGCTGACCTGAAGCTTTGAGAGTAAGTGCTTTGTCTTTATTTGAAGAAAAATTCTCTAACCATGCAACTTCTGTAACTGCTACAGGCTAAAAAATCTTTGATGGATACGGAGTGCTTAGGGTAATTTCAACCAGTCAGGCATCTAACTTAGAACAACTTATTTGCTTTGAATCAGTTAGTTGTATACAGGAAATTCTTGGTCTAGTGTACGCAGATCAGATAGACTTGAGTTGAGTTAAAAACCGATTTCCAGGGTTGATGGTCATTCTGCCTGAATTACTTACTGAATATTTTTAAAGTAAAATAAATAATTTTCTCCGCAAAATTTCAAAATCATAATGTTAAAAAAAATACGATACTGTGATTGTAACTTGTAGGAATTATTTTTAATATCAAGTTAATTAATTATGATTTTTAAAATGGTGGTACATTGGTGGATGCGCTAAATTTCTTCTTTTATATAATAAGTCATTATTATTTCGTAAATGGACACTAACAATAGTATATAACAACATAAGGTCGATATCAAGCATACAACAGAAGAGGGTCGGCTTGTGGTCGAAGCCAATAGGCCGAGACAAATAAAATATCCGGGTCTGTTATATGCAGTATCGGCTGTATGTTGTTCAATAGTTTTCGTAAAACCGCCTTTGAAGGTATTAAAACCAATTTGATTTTTTCAATTCGACGTTACAAACGTCAAATTTAGGTTTGATTATGCTTGTCAAAATTTAATTCCAAATTATCTAGATAAAATCGAAACGTCTTTGATTTTGTTAATTAAATATCAGCCGTGGCTGTTATAGCTGACATTTCGATCAAGCAGACAGTATTGATATGAATACTTTAATGTGTAGGTTTTACGAAAAGTATATTTCTAGAGGCTGGTTTTAGCAATCATGATCCCAATGCGGCACATATTGATAAAATCTTACAGTTAGCTTTTTTATTTTGCCAACTATCGTGATTGACAATACGGGCATTCCATTACTGTTATCTGACATCTACCCTGTACCTTAAAATATTATATTTAGAGAAAAAAATGCAATTAGCGGAAATTAAGTCTTTTTTATGATCCAGTAAAAACATAATTAAAAGCTTAAAAGGCAACGATTATTTTAAGCGTCGCTACTTGTTCAGTCTTTATTAACGCCTTTCTCATACTAAATCAAAGACTTTACGTGCGAATCTTTAATAATTCATTCAAAAGTAATAGGATCATCTAAAATTTACAATTGTAATTCGAATTCTAAAATCACAAAGAAAAGATTTGCATCACATCAAATAAGATTTATCTTAAATGAAAATCTTGGTTATTTTTCGAAAAAGTCTTAAGAAATCTACCGAGCTAACGATGCATGTGCGTCAAGTCTGAACGCGAACTTTCGTGACTGCCTCATAATAGAATTAGCACAATAAAGAAATTTATACTAAGATTAAAAGGTTTGTTGGTGATTATTACTTTGAACTTCAAATTTTCTACTTTTAATACAATTTCCTTTTGTAAAGTTAGAACGATGATGGCCTTATTGTTTTTACATTGTTTTATTACTCTGTAAAAATAATTGCCCAAGAATAATTCTTACATAACATGCAATACCAAGTATGTTATCATATCATTGAAGATATTAAGTAGGTCACACGTAAATGAAACATGTAATCTGGTTTAGAATCCGTGTCAAAACCAAAATACTTCTCACTGGTACAAAATTACGGGTTGGCTTAAGCAGAGGAAGCAGGAAATTGACTTTCAGCTGAAATTGCTACATCACATTCAAGCCAGCTGCAACTTGAAATTGAAATTAGGTAGACGTATATTATTTTTAAAATCAGGAAAACTAAACTAAGGATATTTCTGGTTCGTATTAAAAAGAATTAGACGACTCCACGTTTTCGTAATCAGTGTTTTCAACCATTATAAAATAAATAAAATTGAGATTGAATAACCCAACCGAAAAAAACAGACTAAAAAATAAGCTGCTTAGTTCTATGTTAATGCTGTATTTACAATGCGGGAACCTTAGGTAAAAATATTTTAATAAATTCCACATTGCAAAAAAATAAAATGCTACAGAAAGGTTGGTCTCTTTTTTGTATAAATTTTTAAAATGAAATTTTTGTTCTCTTCTGGATGGAACTGCTGTCTCAACCAACTAAAAATTTCTGAAAAGGTAATTAAAATAATTGGATACAATTTTTTTGTTTTTGTAAAGTAAACAAAGATTATTATCTACATCTTTTCGTTCATATTACAGGATAAAACGCTACCTTAATACTCCGTTTTGGCAATTGGGATATCAGACTTTTTGTATAGAAAAAAAATGTAGTAACCTTTTGCAATTTTAAGGCGATTTAGTTATTGATTTTACTAATTAAGTTTCATACATAAAATCTCATTAGTGGTATCTTTATAGTTTATCATTACAATATATGTGCAAGTACAGGGTAAAGCAGAAACAATAACAACATTTAAATTTGTTTTTTTAATTCAATTTATATCAAATTTTTTTATGGCGGATCTACCAGAAAACTAGTGGAACTTCGGCGTCATGACAACCCCGTTTGCTGAACTCTTACTAATTAAGATATCTGTATAAATAAATGTACCAATCTTGTCTAGGGAAAGGGTCTACAACTATTCAAACACAAAAAACCAGAAATTCAAACGAACAGGAGCGAATTGAATCCTGGTACATATTTTTTAATGCAGTTGGCTCTATACCAGAATTCTAGATACCAATATAGAAATGTCCAACATAGTTAATGTAAAATCTCGTAGAAAACATAATGGTATCTAATTGTTTCACATGAAACGCCGCACCGTAAGTCTTATACAAAGTGTTCATTTAATGTTTCTGGGTCCAGTGGGCTGTGAAACCATGCTTGCGACTGCATTAGCCGCCTTTTTAAAAACGGGATATGTATTAGAATGTTTGTCACATTACACGCATTGCATCGTTGTTAAGATGGTTGCCTAATCTCATGTTTTTTTACAATAATTAAAAAATAACTTTTAAGAATTTTTTAACAGATTATTTATTTATGCAAAAAGAAACAAACCTTAAAAAATAATTATTAATAATAAATAAATAAAGATTAACTAAATTGCTAGGTGCAGGACAATGACATTTGCAATTGACAAATTACAGAAAACAAATTCGTATTAGTTGCTGAAATAAATTAACAAGGCAGCACATGAAAATTAGATTCCATAGCTAACTGGACCCAAAGACATTTATAGATACAACCCAACGTACAAATTTCAAATACAATTAGAGATTTCAAAAATAAAAACTTGAATCGTAGTAACTGCGTCAGTTTGGTGAGCTTGCACTTGTCATTTTATTATGTTGGCAGCTTGTCAATAATAAATTAACAGGTTTTTATCAAGATGTTTACAAATGATGAAAAGATCGACATAATCCTAATTTATGGTGAGTGTCACAAAAATTGAGATTTGACATTACATGTTTATCGCCAGTGTTAACGCCCAAGAAGAAGACTAGACGCTAAGGTTTTTAAGAGGTTGAACAACTTCCTACATTAAAATGGACTTTCATTTGAAAGACTAAGCATGGAACTGCTACTACCGTCGAAAATGATATCGAGATACTAGAAGTCGCGAGAAATCCACATACGAGTCAAAGAGCGATTGCCCGAAGAATAAGGATTAATCAGTCGTCAGAAGCAAGCAAACTTAAAGAAAATAAATTTCATATATTAATGTAACATTGACGCAAGACTCAAAACCGACCCATTGCCCAAAAAGAATGAAGTTCTGTGTAAATTTTCAAAATTTTCACCGATGAAGCTATTTTTCCAATAGGTAATGGAAGTGTAAACACACTTAATAGGCATTATTATGTACAACAAAACCCACTGGATAAGAACCCATCACTTCCAAAACATCTATTCAGTAAATGGTGGTATGGAATTATAGAAAACAGTATTGTTGGATCTCACTTTTTCCCATGGGCATTTTTAAAATTTCTGCAAAACGACTTGCCGCTTTTTTTAAAGATGTTTCATTCGATGTTAGAAAAATATTGCAATTAGATTAGGTACCGTACTGCTGTATTAGCAAAACCAAGGTTACTATATGCGTAATTAAGCTGCATTTTAGATTATGATGCACCATTATAATTAGATCAGCAATTTTAGAAACAAAGACATTTGTCACCATATACATAAATTATAGAAATAGGTTATTTTATTTTTATAAAATTATAGAGCAATCTACGAATTATGTTCGACCAATTCAGTTTAGAATGTATTTAGTCAAAGGATTCTCCTTATTAACTATGAATAACTGCATAAAAAAACGGAACGTTACAATATCTACAAGGTGTTGTGTTTAACAGTCTAAACTCGATTATTCAGAAACTATTGCAGGCTGAAAGTTAGTATTATGCCATAATTTGATTTCTGCTTTGAGAAACAGCAATTAAAACATTTTTTAAAACAACACAAACCAGAGACAGCGTCGACTTTCATTTGTTAAATGAAACTACTACTTTTTTATTGCTACGATCGATATCCCGCAAAGATAAAAAAGATATAATCCGATAAAAAGTCTAAAGTGTATTTGATAAAGCAATTAAACGCCGAATTAATAACAAAGACCATTTGGTCAAAAGAACAAAAAAAACACGATCATCGCGATTTCTATTGGAAGTTTAAGAATCTAGTGAAGATTTATAGCCAGTTCTGGCAACGTTGGTTGGTGGTAACTGATGATCGTCGACGACATCGTTTCAGCAGGTTGTCCTAAAATATATAAAAAATACTAACTTTCAGCCTAATAGCTTAAATAATTTCTGAATAATCAAGTGTAGACCGTTCAGTTTTGCACCAAGAAGGTATTATGTATGTGGCCATAAATTTGCAATCTGAACGACTTTTGCTTATAAGATTTTTCGATATGTCTCACAGAAAGGTACTTTACCTACACCGAAAATAAGTTTTTGATACCTATCAAAGCCTGCTTGATTTTCCAAAAATAGAAATATGGCGCGGGTTAGTTTCTAATCAATCAGGGCTGATTCCCATAGGCTCAAACTTCAACTCGAGATTTTTTTGTCTTTCACACCTATTGTTAAGTCTATCTGGGGAACACCCTGTATATTTCTAATCTTGATCTGATAGGGAATGTGGTAGATCCAGATGAACTTTTTCGAAACAATGATCAGGTTCTTGAATTGATTGGGTGTTTGACGTGCCTTGAAACTTTAATTAATTGTGTCTGAACTCACTTGTTAATGTATTTAATCATATTTGTCCATAAATATCCTTTTGTAATAAGATGTTGTATTTTTCTTATACTAGAATGTGAAATATTACGCAATTTCTAAAATATGGAATAACGAATAATTTTGAGGATGAATAGTCTTGAAACCCTCTGACTATTATCCAAAGATTTTAGTTAATACAGAAAGAGTTTGCAATTTCATGGATTTATTGAAGTTGATTGATGAAATTGGAAGTTGGAAGATAGACTGTAGAGTATTTTGTTATCTAAGCATTAACATGAGTTACTAAAAAAACTAATTCCCTATAGCTAGATTATTATACAGTGTGTAAAGAAAGTTAGGCACAAATTCATGTATAGCGTTATTTTTAATTTTTTCGGAAGAATGCTCGGACACGTCGACTTTATTTATTTATCAGTAATATTTTTTAAGCAAAGAATTTTTGTTCCGAATTTCAAGATGGCGCCAGGACACCATTTTGCAAAAGAAAATTAAACACAAAGGGTACTTGTGTAATAGCCCATTTTAAAGCTCTCACTGATATATATGGTATTTAATATCCAAGTTTCAGGAAACCAACTCCCAAAACAAAATGACGACTTGTCAAAGTTATTGTTTTTGTTATTGTTCATCGCCGTAGCAGGTCATGCTATTACTGTTCGAGAATAATCTAAGATGCATGACTCTACATTCACTTATAATTAGAACTGTCAACTATAATTAACTGCAAATTTTCGAATTAATCGACGTTTTTCATGATGAAGCTAACTGAAACAGAAAAAATCAAAATAGTCATAATGCTTCGTCGTGGTGATAAAACTCGAACGCAACAAGAAGCATGTGATTTATTTAATAGCATGGCCTCGTACATCCGTAAACAATAACAAAAACAATAACTTTGACAAGTCGCCATTTTGTTTTGGGGAGTTGAAATCTCCTGAAACTTGGACATAAAACGTATATCAATTAGACCTTGAAAATGAGCTATTACACAAGTACCTTTTGTATTTAAATTTTTTTTACAAAATGGCATTCTCACGCCATCTTGAGATTTGGAACCAAAATTCTTTGCTTAAAATATTGCTGATAAATAAATAAAATCGACGTGTTCGAGCATTCTTCCGAAAAATTAAAGATAACGCCATAAATAAATTTGTGCCTTACTTTTTTTACACACTGAATACATGTAAAGCTATGACATTTATTTTCTTCTCATTATTAGTTTTAATTTAATTAAATTAGAATACTGCAAATGTTTAAAATTATATTTTCGAAAGTTATCAGGTAATATGAAATTGAGTTTGAAATTAATTTATCGTTACATCCTGCGTTTTAATATGATTTTAAGACATGTAAAGGAAAGAAGAACACTCTGGCATTTAAAAAAAATGCAACGAGTTATAACCATCATTACAATTTTCAACATAACAGTAACACGAATGACTTCGTTAACAAGATTTTTAGTTAGCAAGGTTCGATAGGTCGTTCAAGGTATTGTGACTAGCTTGTCGAATGTAACTACAATTGTTAAGACAGGGGCTTCTTGAAAAACAATGTGTAAATACTAATGTGGTGCATATGTTACGCCGAATTTACGGAAATGCCTAATACACGTATTGCACAATATTTGGCCTAGTTCATGAAATCAGTAATGTTCTTGCTTATTTCGTGAAAATATACAAAATATTGCTTATTACATGAATTCGGCAAGTAATTCTTTGCTTTTTAAGCGTATTGAGCATAACCCAGAATTAAAGGTTATGTTTGTTTTTTTAGTCATGTTTTAGTGCGCTGAGGTAAACGTTGATAGTGTGTTTTTGTTCTGTTTTGTTTTAAAAAATATATAATATGGCTGAAACAGCAATAATAGATAATAAGAAAACTCTGTTATGGACTAAAGATTATGAAAATGAAGTAATGCAGATTTTAAAGGCAATACATGAGAAACAATCCAATATTAATAAAAATCGTCAATTTTATCACATTAGAAGTTCGTTTAATTTAACAAACCTAGGAGGAGTGACAAAAGTAAGCCATATTAAAGATAACAGGATTATGACAACTAAGAATCACGCAATGAACGTTATTCGAGATTTGCACGTAGCTTGTGGTCATAAAGGAGAAAAAGAAAAAATGTATAAAAAAGTGGCAGAACATTATGCAAATATTCCGATGTCTATGATTAAAAGGTATATAGAGCAGTGCGAACGTTGTACAGAGAAAAGTAAGAAAATTACACAAGCTGGTATTGTAGTTCGTCCAATAATTAGCCAGGATTTGAACCAAAGAGCACAGATGGATTTAATTGATTTCCAAAGTTTACCTGACGGTCGATACAGGTATATACTGCATTATAAGAACATTTAACGAAATTCAGTTTATTGCGACCTTTGACTTCTAAGCGAGCAGATGAAGTGGCAGAAGAGTTATTCAACATCTTTTCTGATTTTGGGGCACCTCATGTATTACAATCTGATAATGGCAGAGAATTTACTGCAAATATCACAAAAGAATTAGCAGTTCTTTGGCAAGACTTGGTCCTTGTAAATGACAGACCTAGACATCCTCAAAGCCAAGGAAAGAAGTAATGCCAGTGTAAAAGATTCAATAATTGCATGAATGCGTGATAACAAGACTTCATCGTGGTCTACACGCTTAAAATATGTTCAGTGGGCAATAAACACTAGCTATCACGAAGCCATTAAAATGCAGCCTTATAAATCTATGTTTGGGCAAATTCCAAACCATGGATTACGCTCTAAAGTGCCAGAAGAGTTTTTGAGAGCGATCTCTAATAGAATATTAGAGGAAGACATGGAAAGATTACTGCAGACAGATAATATTGCAGACGAATCCTTAGTTGGTGACGCATCATACAATTTTGAATCTCTTATAGAGCAAGCAGAAATAATAATAGCTGAAGATGTTCATGAAAATCCTATTTCATGTTTAGTTTTTCTACCACAAACACTTATGGTAGATGAAAACGTGTCGGAAAGTAATAAATAAATTTTGTTATTTTCTTTGCGCTAGTTATTTATTTGCGTTTTATTTATTATAGGCATTAGTGAGCTAGGTAAAAACGATTTATCTGGTCATATTGATAAAGAAAATGTACCTGTTGATAATGCAGAACATCCAGATAAAGATGATCTAGCTGATCATATTGGCACAAAAGTGAACACGAGAAGGATTATCCGGCTCTAAAGTTAAGAAAAACCGCTCATCTTAATATATTAAGACAAGCGAATAAAATGATGGAGAGGACCAACAAAACATTGGGATCATTAGCGATTGGTGATAATGTATTAATAGGCAAGGGATAATTTTTGGTATTTCTTCTTCATTATTCTTTAACTATAGGCATAAGCGAGTTCGATAGGGGAAGAGGAGATCCACCAAATCTATTATTGGAGTAATTCTAGAAGAAAATGAAGGTAAATTTAAAGTAGGAACCAAGCATGGGATTATTAGTACGTGGATGGAGAGAAATTGTTTAAAATCGACCAGATTCAACAAAATTTAAGTCGGTGACGTGCCTAACATTGAATCCAAAATAAGAACTTTCGTTCGAATGGATTCTGTAGGTATCGGACAAGGCTATCAAAGGTGCAATTGTACCAGAAATGCAATACAAAAAAATGCAAATGTGTTAAAAATAAGTATTTGTGCAATTCAGCATGTCATGCTGGTAAATCATGCAATAATCACGAATAAATCAAATATATCTAGTTACAACGTTACACATTTATTTATTTCCATTTTAAAGTTTATGTTTTTTTTCAGGTTTCATGTTATTTTTTTAAGTTTGTGATCTTTATAAACTTTATGTACTTTGTTTTTCGAGTTTATATATATCTTCTTTTTAGATCATAATAAATCTCGTTCTATAACTCTTTTATTTTTTGGTACATATCAAATCATTAGTTTGCGTATTTCTTGAAATATGCAGCTATATCTATTAAATTTGCTCAATTCACGTAATCTTCAAACACGGTGCTTATTTCGTGAAACAGGCAAAAATTTGCCGTTTACATGCATTAAGCATTTCCGTAAATTCGGCGTAACACATACATAAACACGCTTAAAATGTAACTAGACTCTACAAAATAAACTTATTCCTGCCTATTAATTTCTAGACAAATTTTCAAATAAGAAATCAGTTGTCATGTACAAAATACCGCAGTGCTGTTTTGTGTTATTTTTTTAACAACCAAAAAATGATGAAAGCAGTAATTCAATATTTTGTCGGTTATAGTGGGTTCGGTAATTGTCAACAGTAGCTTGGATATAAATTATTAATCACTCATGAGTTGAGCTTAAGTAGCTGAAACATAAGCAGGACGTTTCAAGCAACAAAAAGACAACAACCCAAATGAATGTAAAAATAAGTACCTAATAGTTTGTTAATATTTCTAATTAAAATACTTCGAGAATTTAATTATGAATGAAGATTAAGTAATTACTTAAATCGCTACTATTTAAACTCGTTAAAATTCCAGTCTCTTTGGTTCTAAAAATTACTAAACACAGCCTGTGCTACCAATGTTCACATTGCCTACAGAACTATGCGTACTACATAAAAATAACTTTTTGTATGTTGAAATTCCTTTCAAAGCTGCAATGTTTAAATTTTACAAAACCTTTAATAATAATAATCCGCAACTTATTTACATTAGCTACTGTATGTAACCACATGTAGTCAGATGCTTTCAACGAATAACGTAGGCCTATTAGTTTTTCTCCGAGTCTTTCCAAATTGGTTCTCCTTAAATGAGGCAAAACATAAACGTATTAGTAAATCCCTTTATTTCAAAACCTAACTAATTGGAAAATCCTTCAGAAAATTATACCCCGGCAGTGCAACTTTGCGTAAGAAATTAAATTAGTGAACCGTATATCGCACTCTCTAATTAAAGAACTTGGAGAAGGCGTTGTGCTTTTAACGAGCAGAGACAACGTGGCTTAGTTCATTAAAATTATGACAAGATTGTATCTTACATATGCCTAGTGCCTCGGGTAAACTTATTAGACTTTGAGAATTTATTGCCTGAAAATTCTTCAATCGTTCCTTCTTAATTACAGACAGAATTTAATTCAAAGAAGAAAACGCAGAATGGTTGCAAATGCCTATTTGAAAGTCTTACTTTACATTTCTTGTGATACTAAATATAGCCATAATTATTACAGAAAACCTACAGTGACCAAATATGATTTTTATTTGTTATAAGTACAACTGCAAAATAATATAAATTCTCTCAAACCCAAGAGAGTATAGATGCCACTCTTTTCTGAATGGATTCAATTTAGGCTCTGATTTAATCCTGAATCTATTCGAATTTCGACCTGCGAACGATCTGCATACGAATCTATTAAGTGGATTTAATCCCGCACAGATCCAGAACCAGTTTTACTTGTTGTATGTATAGAAGTATAAATTGGCAAAACCCAATATCTTACTTTAAAAGAAGAGGTTTCTCTTTAATTCTGATTTAAACAGAAACGCTTTTTTCGGTTGTACTAATTCATATAAAACAATTTTTGGAATTCATTTGCATATTTTCTTAGTATGTGCAGAATCTCGTATTTTGTAATGATGTATGTATGTAGTCTCTAACTTTTCCATTGCAGTCAAAAATACTAAAATTCAACCCATGGGTAATTTTATTAAAATTCTGTGTTTACTGGCAATTTTGATTGTGCAAAATAGTTTCATTTTAATACCTTTAGGAAACGGAACACACTGGTTTTTTTAGAAGAACAAAGAAATTTCACAAATTATTGTTAGGAGTAAAATTATTATTAATTCATAATTACCCTGGAACGAACAGTAACTAATTACATCAAAGAGTATTTTAGCGAAAAACATCTCATCCGTTTGGTGTTTCCGACTTAAAGATAAACACTATGCGGCATAATATAAATTTACTAAAGCTTTAATATTTCTGATTTAATTAACTGCTATTAGTGTGGCTGTTTAACATTAGAAGCTGGTAAACAATATTGTAATTATGCAAATCACGGCTGAAAATGAGTTTAGAAAATCAAATCGTCTGTGTACTATGTCTTCCATCTGCATTGATACAGTTCTAGCCTTCATATAAGCAAAAAGCTTAGACGCTGTCATAATACTGTGAAAGAATGTCATGCTTTATTAAAAGTCAGGATTTAAAATTTGTGAAATTATCTAATCTTTAAATCAAGTTGTAAGAAACTGCATCGATGCAACTTAATTTATCTCATATTAGCAATGTCAAAGACAAACACCCACTCGTACTGCTAAACTGCCTTATCCTTGTATTAAACGTCTTAAATCTCTGAACATCGACAATCTCGAAAATCTTTGTTTTGTCTTATACAGACATTACATTAATTTAATGTATGGTTTCTTAAGATATTTTTATAATTAAGCCTCCCCAAGTTTAAACGCATCCTATCTATATGATTCATACATTTACAAAGATTAAATTCATCCTAGAAGTGTGAGAAGATATCTTTTAATATCAAATAAAAGAGATTGTTAAATGTGATAACCTTTCATTTTTAATAGGAATATTATGTTACTTTTAAGACAGAATTTGTCTGCAAACTACAATTTCTTTCTATTATTTCTAAACCTCAGATGCAATACGTCAGATTTTCTGGACGAAATCATCACGTGTTATTGTAAACTTAGTTGTATTTCCTGTGAAAAGATCTTAAAAGTTAAAAGTTTATTGTATTTAAACATTTAGCTTTCATTTTCTATTGGAATTATCTTCTGGAAACGTCAACTCTTGTTGATGTACGACAGACAGTGAGTGAGTTAGTTCTTTTAAAATTCTTGTCTTTGTTACCCATATTTTCGTTTGTCCAATGAACAATTGTGTGACTCCTTCAAAATGCCAATGGCAAATCTTTCTGCCCCTTTACGCAAGTGGAAAAGGCATTCGTTTATAAGCTGTCGTTCCCCTGATTTAGAGAGATTTGTTTAGCGAAATCCGTATTTTAAAATCTTGAATTCCTTGTAGGAAATCGTGACCACTAGATGCGTTTCTTTGTAACAAGGTGTATTTTGTTTAGTTCTTTTGTGTTTTTGTGTGGTTTGGTTTATTTGAAACGGAATTCGCATTGTAGTTAATCTGATAGAATCCTGCCACAAAGAAGTCACTGTTGAAATATTTCATCCTCTATCTATCAGAAAGATTCACAAATATTTGGACGTGATTACTCATTCCAAGACTTGTAGCATTTTAGTAGAGTTTCGCCATCGAATTTTGTCCACAAGAAGATTGTTTGGGGTATTTAAATGCTCGTCAATATAAACCAACTGTTAGATTTACGCGCTAATTTTATGACGTACTTTAGCACTTACGATCCCGTACAAGTGAACTCAGAAGATATTCCCATGATTTATTTGTTTATACAGCCAGTTGTGCCACAAGTTACTCAACTCGGCAGCCTGGATGGTGTGGCGCTCGAGCTCGTAGCAGGTAACACAAAGACCTTTATAGCTTGCAATTATCTTAAAATTAAAGCGCGCGAATCGAATTAAATCATGTGTGATGAGCTTGCCATGTGCTCAAAGTTCAATACATTTTTGGATAGCAGATTTTACCGCCAGAGTAAGTCCAGACTTTTGTTGAAGTACGAATTTCATCGTTTGTTTATTAGTCGGATTGACCTATATTGATTTATTATATTAGTTGTAAGCAAATTTCGTTATCATACGACATTTTAAATTGTAAACTACAGCAGGGCTTTTTGTATGAAGCGCTGGAACAATAATTTTACGACTTGTGTTAAGGATATTGTAATAACTTTAGAGTGAACAGTATAAAACACACAATCGAAAGCCATATGTTTAATTATTTGCTTATTTAATTTTAAACAAATGATATCTTGAGTAATTCTATTTTGTCGAATACTGTTGTTGTTGCTTACTTGTAGATAATTGTTTGTCGGTTTAAATGCCTTTTGTTTATTTTATTCAGTTAATTTGCCTATATTAAACGAGCTTGATCATTTTGCTTGTCTCATAAAATTAGTCTATAAGCTGATCTGAATTCAGAAAATTTGTTTCTACAACGATTGTAAATAATATTACAAAAAGCCTTAAGCGTTATCAAAAATTACAAAGATACAAAAAATATTTCTAAAGAAAATATCTTTCTGGAAAAAATATTGAAAGTTATTAGCTTAGGCACTAAAAAGTTATCACCAAATCTGTATTGCGACATTTTTGTTTAATACACTTACAACTTACTGATAAAGACCAAAAGCATCTCGGAACGTGACTTATAGTCACAAAACATGCCATACCAAAAATTATGAAAATCGATCAAAGCCTACCTTTTTTATACGCAAAATTAATTTTTTTTCAAAACCGACTTAACAAGACTATTTCGGATATAGGTAAGTTGGATTAAATCTTCTTTTTTTATCCCATGAGTCTGCAGTTAAGCTACGTCCCAACCTTTTGGAGACACCCTGTATATATTTGTTAAACTATTATATTTGCTGTTTGGATGTTTTGCTTGAAACACTTCTAGCTGTAAACCACTAAGAGTTTAACAACCCCCGATGGTGGTATCCAGATCTTGGGGCTTCTGGTGTTTAGGCGTCAACAAGTTACTAGGTATAAAGCAAACTTCAGTATACTATACTATCGTCACTGGCGCCCAATGATTTAGACGATTTCTCTACTTTGCTTTCGGGCAAACTACCGCCCTGAGTCACTAAATTCCATTTCTTTCATTAAGTAACCATCTTTCTATTTTATCTTACCATTTCTTAAATTCTCCGCAAATATGTTACGTTGTTTGAAATTGTTTGATTGATTTTTGTCTACCCAGAGTCTACAGAACTTATATTACCCGTTTGTTACAGTTCAAGATGGCTTTTGATATAAAGAGAAAATGTGGTCATTTAGTACTTTTAAGAACAGTTTACTCTAACAGTAACTTACGAGGTTATAATCATCATTCATCAGTGAACATGCAAATGCGCTCTTCATTCACACGTGATTAATTTATTTTCCAAAACTATGAATAGCAAATGTGTTCATGATTTCCACAATTATAATGATGTAATATACCTATCAGGTTTTAAAGTTAAATAACCAAGTTAATGAGGGTTAATTAAATGAAAAACAATCGAAGCATTAGCAGATGTGTTATTCCGCAGTAGAGTGGAAAACATTACATATGTTACCTACAAAGGTGAAACGGTGTGTATTGCTACTTTTAATAATACCGGCAATTTCAGCCGTTATTGAAAATAGTAAACGTTGCTAATATTAGACGTCAAGAAGGAAACACGAGACTTAAATTTTCTTTTCAGAAAGCGCCGTTATTGTGTAGGTAGTAATCAAATGTCACATTAGATTTTATTATAGACATCTTTCAGGTGTCTACAGAAAACTGTGTTTAACTTTTTTTTGTTATAATAAAATACTAGATAGTAGCGTGAAACACAAATACGATTTATTGTGTAATATTTGTCTGTAGAATTAATTGTACTAATTCTAGTTATTTTATATCTCTCCGAGATTGAATAA
Source organism: Ignelater luminosus (assembly GCA_011009095.1). Lineage (NCBI taxonomy): Eukaryota > Metazoa > Arthropoda > Insecta > Coleoptera > Elateridae > Ignelater > Ignelater luminosus. Next base: position 205,150 of record VTPC01001452.1, on the reverse strand, counting down.
AATTGTATTAGCCTTAGAAAAAGCAACAACCTAATAAAGATTCAAATCCTAATGTTTAGTGGGGTAAGAAAAACAGTCTTCCTCATCAGTTTTCTACTTAAAGGATTTTTGGATCTAAATTATAGCCACTTTAAATTTAAATTGCCTAATTTCTGAACTCAACTTAGCAATTAAATCTCATATTCGAGTAATACAGATAGAGATAGTAAGTGCAACAGCTTCAAATAGGGAGAAACTCATAGTCAAATCTTTACTGTTGTTACTTCACTTTATAAATGAATAGTATTACATCGTGTGTCCCATTTTAAGCCGGATTTTCTCACAGTTCTGCTATTTACAAAGCTGGGGAAAAAATCAAAAACAGTTTGGTTTTGCAACTAAAGGCTTCCTCAACTGGGTCTGTGTTTTTTAGTTAATTAAACCTGCATGAATATAATTTCTTAGAATTTCTTGACTTCTATAGCTATTGTTTGCATTTATATTTTAGGTACTGTCTCTTCATTGGTTGGAAAGAAATAGATAATGACAATGTTTTAACACAAATGAACTCGCAAATACCTATGTTGAATTTCTTGAAATCCCAGAATCAAATATCCTTTATCAGTCTCGATAACGGAATGATTAATTCCATTTTCGAAACAAACGCGACTGTTAGATTGTTTGCTTTCAAAACATAATTACACTAGTAAGGTGGCAAGAGGATAAAAAGCTTTCATTTAATGTGACGTAAGTGCGGTGTTGCCATTTAAAGCTCTTAAACGGGATAGAGCCATTACTAAAATATTGCACTGCCCCATTCCTCGCTGGACACTCCGCCTAGTTATTTATTAAGACTTACCGTCATTAAAATAACCCAAGCTGGAACCTTCTATAATACTTTTTATATTAATTAAAATTAAGAGAAGCTTTTGATACTTTGACTCGATTGTTCCAAAAAATATTGCTTCGGTAAAAACGAAGGAATCTAAAAGCTTTTGTAAAAACTTCTTTTAATGTATCCTTAAAAATCTTTGTTATTTTTAGAACATCAAAAGCTTAAATGTTCTTTAAAGAAGGCTACAGAGCTTAATAATGCTTGAAGCTTCTCTTTGTGGAATTTAATTGGCTATTTGTTTACGAACGACATCTCTAGAAAGCTTTAGTATAATTATAGCAACAATTTTAATTCCATATAAAACAAATTTAGTAAAGAAAATCTTTCAGATAATTAAAATTATAAAGCGTATTAATAACTGCCGGACTTAATTTGATTTATTATTTTTAAATTGGTTCATTAGTTTGTAGATTAACCTAATTTCATTGGTAGTAACTCCAATTGTATATTTCGCGCATTCCTAATAGCTTTGTGTAATTGCCTTATAAAAATAGAAATAGAAAGTAACAAAGAAGTTTTAAGTAAAATATTTGTTTCTCAATATTTTAACATTTATAATAATATGCAAGCTGCTCAGTAAAAATCGAACTCCAAACACTTAGCTATAAGTAGTTATCCAGGCATAATTCCACTGTCAGCTTTTCTGGGTAGCTTTGTATTTTATTTATAACGGAATCTACTGCAATATATTTATTATGTAAAACAAATGAAAATTGTACAATTAATTAGTAGCTATTTTATGTTGTATAGATTATCCTTAATTTTTCTTAATTTTGTTTCAGGAGGCATCTGCTAAAATATCAGAAATCTAAGCAATCGAGTGAGTATTAGAAATCATAATAATTAACATAACATTTCAATCAAAGCTACAAGAAAAATTTAAAAACTTCTTTAATTTGCAAATATTTTCATATGAAATATCCCAAGGGTATATTGAATACCGATCGGATATTTGACATGCTCAAGGGATGTGTGGGCGGACTATTTCCCAAAGGAAATTTGCAACTTACATATATAATAACGGAGAGTCATTTAAAAACCTCAAGAAACGAAAAAGTCATTAAATTTGGCAGTTATGCGACAATTGCTGTGAGCAAAATCTGCATTAGTACAATACACGATTAGTCAAAATTCTATTGGTTGAAATTTTCTTGTTTCACTTCTCATCTTCACACCTCTATATTTTTCTTATTTATTGTGTGAAGGTGTAAAGCTGAAAAGGGAAATACCCAAGTAATGAGAAAATCACCAAAAATGAAAAGAAATCTATTTTAAATCATCATAAGAATAAACTATTCGAAATAGACTACACAAAGGTTTGGAAGAGATACATAACGACTCTCAGCATTAATCACGTAAGAATAACGGCGTTAGGGGTGATCCAGGGAGAACGGTACCCTTCCTCCGAGGTTTCAAAGGCCATTTTGGAAAATTATGAGATTTGCCTACACTGACTGCAGAAGACTGGTCTTCCTAGCACAATAGGTGTCAGCCCCAGGGCCATATTTGTACCGTTTTCTGTGTTTTAAACCTAGCAGATGACCTCGTAAGAAAAAAGTTTATATAAGCTTTTTGTTCCCCATTCTACGGTGCGTCCAAATGTAACAAACACATTTGCATAGAATCCCGGATAACTGCTCTAGAAAGATCCAAAAGAAGATAAATTACATTTTTTTTCTACTAATCAACCTCAAAAACAGGCGCACTGATGTTTACTTAGGCTTGTTGTCTCGATTATTTAAAAAAAACCCTGCTTTATCGAACCATATTTAACCAAATTACGAATTTTTTAAGAGGACATTTCAGCACGCCATCGGCATGGAAAAAAGTGTGAAATTGACCGAATTGAATCGGGTTTTTCGGGTACGTAGAGAAACCCTCTGAGAACAGAGATCGAATAATATCACGTCAATCGGATCATCTAGACAGTTTTGCTAGGGGTTGCAAAATTCGTGAACTGTCGGAACGGTTTTTTAGAGAACTTTGGAATGTTTCTAATAGTTATTCTCTATAAAATCATTTCATTTTAAGCAATGGTAATCTGTTTAAATTGTTCAACTCCCACTGAAACACACCTTGTGATTTCTGAGCTAAGAGCCCTCCTTGGTCTGACCTGTAGCGCTCTCTGGTAACCGAATAGTACAAAGTGTGGAATCGGTTCGAGTGACTACCAAATGCCGTTCTGACGCCATCTTCTTGAAGGAGCCTGTGGACCCAAATCTAGAACTGACTAGGAAAAAACATTACACATTGGAGGCTCCTGATTCTAGATCGCTAGGCCTGTCTATAAGGCCCCCCATCAATTATCTCAATTTGCTCCGTGCACACATGACAGTCGAACAACCTTATGCTTCTCCTACTCTCTTTTGTTCAAACTTTTTGTTATTCGATTCCTATGGTGAGTAATGAAACAGACCAGGTAGATCCTTTAGTAGATTTATAGAATATTTCAACACACACTCATTCCACTCTTTTTGATAGCGATCTGCCACTCATGCCTAATGCCTAAACTTTCTAAAACATCTTTTGTTAAGGAAGTGAAAACAAGAACTACTTTACTTGGGCTATAAAACAATCATTCGAATTCTAAAATATACTAATGCAAGAAAGATAAAATACAAAATTGAATATGGTATCACTATAAAATGTATTCAGTTGTAGAAGTACTAGCTCGGAAGAATAGTAAACACAACGAAAAAATGATATTTTATAAAGGGTTTTCCAATAAGAGGTGTTATTTTGATATTCAAAGAAAAGTGCCATTTTTTAATATAAATGATCGGATGTTTATTTCATTATAAAGAGGAAGGTATGCCGTTAATAGTGGAAAATAACATCAGGCAAATGACCACCACGACCACGCTTACAGGACAATATCCTTTTCATGAAATTTTCCATAACCAAATCGCAAAGTGGCTGCCCTATGTCCTCGATAGCCTCACGAATTCCATCTTTGAGGTCTTGAATCGACGCTGGGCTGTTGGCGTAGACCTTCTCTTTCACGTGGCCCCAAAGAAAGGAGTCGCAAGGTGTTAAATCACAAGATCTCGGTGGCCAATTGTGATCACCTCTTCGAGAGATAACACGGTCCGGAAACTTTTTCCGTAAAAGATCAATGGTTTCGTTGCTTGTGTGGCACGTAGCGCCGTCTTGTTGAAAGTAAACGTTGTCCAGATCAATACCATCCAATTCCGGCCATAAAAAATCGTTAATCATCTCTCGATAGCGCAATCCAGTCACCGTAACTGTTGCTCCAGCCTCATTTTCGAAAAAGTAAGGTCCAATGACTCCGCCGGACCATAAACCGCACCAAACAGTCACACGTTGAGGATAGAGAGACTTTTCAACAATAACTCTTAAATTTTCTGAGCCCCAGATCCGACAATTTTGCTTGTTGACGAAGCCACCGAGGTGGAGATGGGCCTCATCACTCAAGATGATTTTTCGATGGAATTCTGGATCATTTTCATGCATTTCAACGACCCAATCAGCAAAGACACGACGTTGTTGATGATCGGCCGGCTTGAGTTCTTGTGTTAACTGGACTTTATAAGCCTTAAGACCCAAATCTTTATGCAAAATACGGTGTAATGACGTTTGTGGAATGGCTAATTCCAAAGAACGACGAGGAATGGACAAACCTGGGTTTTCTTTAACACTTTCGGCTACAACAGCAATATTCTCGGCTGTTCTTGAGCGACGTGCACGGGTTTTATTCTTCACATCACTAACTTGTCCCAAGAGCTCGAATTTTTTCACCAATTTCTGTATTGCGGTCCGACAAGGTGCTTCACGGTGACCCAAAAATGTTCGAGTTTTACGAACCGTCTCTGCCAAATTTTCACCATTTTTATAGTGAATTTTAATAATTTCGATGCGTTGTTGAAGCGTGTATCGTTCCATATTTATTAATGGCGTAGTTTCTACTTGTCAAATGTCAAAAAATGATAGCTTCAAAAGTGACATCTACCGAAATAGCGGGCTATTCAAAATAACACCTCTTATTGGAAAACCCTTTAGTATAAGCAGTCTGCACATATTCTTGAAAAGTTATAACTATAGTAACCACAAAATGTTATTCAACTAAAAATTAAAACGCAATAAGGAAAGTAAAGACCATGTAATAATAGAAATCTAATAAATAATAAAATTCCAAATTAAATGTTAGAAGGTTAATGGAATTTTTTATATATACACATAACTGGATGCCGTAGGATGCCGAATTCCACTTCTTTATATTGAAAATCAAATAGAATTTTCTCAAGAATTCCGATGGATTGTCTCACTGTCATCTTTTCAATAAAAAATTTCTTTTCGTCTTTTGTAGTTTTCTCTTCGAGGTTACACCCTAGCAATAAAATATCCTCGAAGAGTAACATATTCATTATGTATTTTTTAAAGACTTTTTTCTATAAAGGCGATAATATAATGCATTAACTTTTTAGATACACACCTAAAATTCAAATTGCTGCTTTGAGTTTTCTTTTATTTCTTTTCCAGTATTTTTCAGTAACGTATTATACTAACAATTCAGCACGTTCTGTTTCTAAAAGCGTGCTAGCATCTACTGATGAAAGTAAAAATAAATAATTTGCTTTGCAAACTTACACGTGACAATTTTCCGTGACGCAAATTAGCTACAAGCCGGTTCCCTGCCTTACGAAAATCTATATACAATGTTTTCGCAGCAAATTTACATACACTACGGCCTTGCTCTTATTTTACTTCGTTGCCTCTGTTATACATAGTATAATTCCACGGAAAACTGCTACAGCTAGAAATTAAACGAAAATTTCAAGCGGTAATTAAATATCAAAGCCGGACGGTATACGCTGTTACGGTATTATTTAACGTTTCATGACACTTTAAACCCATTGGGTTTTGAGATTATATTTTCAGTTAGAAATGCATACAAAATATGTAGGTACATAACGCGTTGTAGAACTCAACGTAACGCTTCTAACGTTAGTTCTCACTTAAAATATTCAGTAAAATGATACGAGACGATTCGCTCGATAGGTGTGAAATACAACTTTCGAGTTCGCCCATCAAACAATATTAAAGGATTAGTGCAGGAATAATAATGTTTGCTAATTAACACTCTAGCTTTGTAGGCAAATATTTTGTTTGAGATGTTAATGAAGCAATCTAAAACTGTTCGTTTGTAATTAATGTTAGTTATGTCAGACGCATTTAAATAAAACAGCTTTATGCAAAAAAAATTGTGCTCTCTTCAATAACATTTTATTAGCATGTAAATTTGAGAATTTACATAGTTCTCGAAATTAACCCAACAATTTATGGAATTTGGTGAAAATTATTATTTAATATCTAAATTGAAACTTTATAGCTCAATAATTTCACATAATAACGAAATTGCGAAAGTTCTGGGTTTGATCTGCTTTGTATAAAATAGAATCGCCAGCTTTTTGTTTCTTAATATCATTAAATCAGAAACAACTTTACTACAGTCTTTTTAATGCATTGTGATATTTTCTTTTGCTAGTTCTAACTAGATCTTATAATTCTATGGAGACGTAAGGATAATAAAACAGTTGAAACATGTTAAAAGATTATACTCGATGCTAATGGCAGAAAATAAATTTACAGGTTCATATTTCAGTATTTTGTATAGCATAATTTGTGTACAGTGAACGGTGTAAGTAATATATGTCACCATCAATTCTGAATACTTCTAGAAAGTTGTTGCAATAAAGTAAGATTAACAATACATAGGACACTCAAAGAATTTCCTCCTCAGATTTATAACATTAAAATTAAGTTTAGACTTAGCTAGTCTATGTCAAAACAAAGATATATTTGTAGCTTGAAGCCTAACACATGTAACACAACAAAGATAATCTTAACGTATTTTCTAAGGTCGAAGATTGTTTCTGATTACCATTTCAAGTGTTGTTTATGTAATAGAAATAGATCATGTAACTCAATTTGTTGAAATGAATGTTTAGCAATGTGACACCTAAATCATTGGAAGGTAAATAAAGCTTAAACGAGTCCTTATAACCCAAAATCGAGATACCATAAAATGGAGTAGAAACAATACCTTGTAAATATGAAGTTTTTTGGTTATTTTGATTATTATTATTAAAGATGGCTTAGTATTGTAATTATCATGTACAGTGAAAGCTCCTTTGAGCGGACACCGAAAATGTCAAACATTTTGTTTATATAAAGGTGTCCTTTCATGGAAAGTTTGTCCGTTAATTGGAGATTTTTTTTCCTTTAAAATGCCAATATATGAATGCAGCTATTTACAATTGCATACATTTTTAAAATATCTAAAGTAAATAAATGTCTACTATCTTAAAATATTGTTTTATACTTAGAGAAACTTCTTTCAACATCGCAAAATGTAAATGGAGCGTATTTAAGATTATTTAGTTCCCT
>VTPC01001452.1:184387-197858 GCA_011009095.1 Ignelater luminosus | reverse complement strand
GCTATTTACAATTGCATACATTTTTAAAATATCTAAAGTAAATAAATGTCTACTATCTTAAAATATTGTTTTATACTTAGAGAAACTTCTTTCAACATCGCAAAATGTAAATGGAGCGTATTTAAGATTATTTAGTTCCCTATGCACTGTAAAATTCTAAAATATACACTTAAATATAAGATGAAAATACACTTTAAAAAATGTAAAGAAAATATATACCTTGGTTATGTTGGAAACAAAAAAAATAAATTCAAATTTACTTCAATTTTTATTCTAAAAATTATACAACTTAGAAATTAAATGTTATACTAAACTAACAACAAATGAATTGCTATTTACAATTGCATACATTTTTAAAATATCTAAAGTAAATAAATGTCTACTATCTTAAAATATTGTTTTATACTTAGAGAAACTTCTTTCAACATCGCAAAATGTAAATGGAGCGTATTTAAGATTATTTAGTTCCCTTATAGTGCAGCATTTATAAGCTTATTCACTATGTCACCTTTCCCTGTTATTGCTGTTATTGTTTTTAAATTGAACTAAAACCTGCATTTATTTATAAAACATATTTAAATTTTTCTTTTATAGCTAACCCCTTCGGCCCTTTACATTTTCAAATAAAATGCCTATCTCATTTATGAGATTAATACAATCTTCAATTGATATTCCTCGTGCTTCTATTTACTAATTGTTTTCTCTAAACAATTAAAATTTCCTAAAATAGATAGCAACTCCTCCCGTGTCCCTTAGCATTAATTACGTCTTGCACTTTTTCTATGCATAGTGCATCGTCTTTGCTAAATGTATTTACAATTTCCTTAATAGTTTCAAAATAATTCGCGTAATATTCTGCAGCAGAAAACCAAATACCTCATCTTGTTAAATAGGCTTCGGAGAAAGTGGTACTCCTGGTGCCATTTCCCTAAATTTATTTGAACAACTGAGAGCTTTACAAACAGTTTCTTGTAGCTGAGATTATGTTATTTACTTTAGGATGTATTTCCCGCACTTCTTCCGTCAGCGATGCAATTCATGCTCGATGGAAGTCAGGTGGATCATCTCGTATAAAACTTGAAACCCTACTCCAGCCTTCAGCATATAAGGGGCTGCATCAGTAACAGAAAGTAGCACTGTATTGTATTGAATTCCTTTTGGTCATAAAAGAGTCACACAGCGATTAAATAACTGAGCAACAGCCAATGATGTGTGCTCTCAAAAATGTCCATGGCTAAAGAATAGGATTTGGTATTTGCTTCTGAATTTAAAATACCAATTACAATACTAGCAACGTATCTGAAAATAAAATCACATCTAAGAATTTTTGATAAAACGATAAATTGTAACAGGAAATTATAAAAAATAAGTTAGATTACTAAATATGAACAAATTCCAATTGAACGAGATATTTCTAACCTTTATAATAAATTAAAATTAAATAAACAAGAAAATTAAATTTCTACACACCTCCTTACGTTATCCGTAGATTTATCAATAGGAACCTATATGTAGTTGTCACCTATATCTCTCCTCATTAATTTGGCTGTGTGCTGGTACAAGCGGGGTAGGTAATTCTTCCTCAGAGTTAATTCATCGAGTACTGGTATACGAGGGTGGTCTGAAGAGTTTCCGACCTCAACGTGAAGATGGCAGCTCTCGTAAATAAAAGCTACTGAATTTCGTTGTTCATCTGTTGACAGTTACTCACCAAAGTTTCAGCCATTTTGGACGCGCAGTTTTTATGTAACAGTCGTTTCAGTGAGTTGATGTGAGTTTTTTTGTGAAAATGGACAAAATCGAGTATCGAGCTTTCATTAAATATTTGTTTTTGAAAGGCAATACGCCTTTGCAAATGAAAGATGAGTTGAATTCTGTGTATGGGGGCTCTGCACTATCATTTACCATAGTGAAATTTTGGGCTGCTGAATTTAAACGTGGCCGTAAGAGCTTGGGAGACGATGAACGTTCGGGACGTCCAAAAACTGCAACTACCGACGAAAACATCGCCAAAGTTCACCAAATGGTGCTAGACGACCGCCGAATTAAAGTGAGAGAGATAGCAGAGGTTATGAACATGTCAAAAGAACGTGTTTGTCACATATTAAATCAACATTTAGGCATGATAAAGCTGTCCGCGCGTTGGGTGCCGCGTTTGCTCACGTTAGACCAAAAACGTGTTCGAATGAATATTTCCAACGCTCTTTTGGCGCAGTTTAGGCGAAATAAATCCGAGTTTTGACGCCGATTAATTACTGTAGATGAAACTTGGATACACCATTATACGCCCGAAACAAAAAATACAGTCCAAACAGTGGACTGCAAAGGGGGAACCGGCTCCAAAAAAAGCAAAAACTGATTTTTCGGCTGGGAAAGTGATGGCGACTGTTTTTTGGGATAGTCATGGAGTTATTTTAATCCATTATCTTCAAAAAGGAAAAACCATCACAGGAGCATACTATGCATCATTACCTGACAAGCTGAAGGCATAACTTGCAAACAAACGGCCACATTTGCAGAAAAAAAAATCCTGTTTCACCAAGACAACGCACCGTCTCACACCTCAGCGGTTGCCATGGCGAGAATCCACGAATTACGGTTTGAACTGCTTAACCATCCGCCTTACTCACCAGATCTAGCCCCAAGCGACTTCTTTTTGTTCCCTTATCTAAAAATTGCGCTCGGAGGACAAAGATTTTCGTCAGATGAAGAGGCAATCACCTTCTTGAACAATTATTTTGCAGAGAAAAATGCCGAGTACTATTTGGACGGGTTACAGAGATGGGAGCATCGCTGGGAGAAGTGTGTAGAGTTACAAGGAGACTATGTTAAAAAATAAAAAAAAATTTTCAGAAAAAATGTCTTGTATCTTTGTTAGGTCGGAAACTTTTCAGACCACCCTCGTAGTTGAAATTTCTTCCAAAAAACTTCTAGATACTTGGTAGTTAATTTTGCTCAATAAAATATCTGGAGCGACTAATGCACTACACAGTTTTTTTACTAAATTCCACGGATTTACTGATAGAACTACAAGCATTATTAAAGAAGGCCGGTAATACTGGTTGTTTTTTTTAAAGCAATACGCTTTTGATACATTTGGAAGAGTTTGACTGCACTCACTTTATCGTCACAAACTGTGACCTTATCGTCAGTAGCAAAAACATTAACCTCGCTTACATAACTTCTAAGGGTGACAGCAGTGGATTGTTTTTCTTTATTCATGTTTACACCTCTATATTTTAAAATAAAAGAACATATTGCAACTGAATATTTGTCAGTTAGATACTTGTAAGTAGCATTTGGTTTTTCCAAGCAGACCTATTACTAGCCATTGTTCACATTGTGTCCAGCACAGCGGTACGCCTTTTACCAGGATATCCACATCAATCAATCAATCAAAATGCCACCGTAGGTGGCTGCCATTTAGGAAACTTAATTCCTGTATGGCTGGTGGTTTTGGAAAAATGGGTGCTCCCCAACATGATGGTGGCCGGGCCTACGCACCCCTACGCAGGCACCGGTTGGTGGTGGAGCGGCCGTTGATCCATCTACTGCATCTTGGGTTGGGTTGGAAATGTGGCGGTCGCGGTCCTCAAGCTCCCCAATTTCTGAAGACCAACGGTCGGGTGGGATGATGCAGCAGTACGACCTCAAGTCGCCCCGTTGGCGGTGAAAATTGGGCCAGGCCTGTGCTCCCCAATACACAGACTCTGGAGGGTGGGATGGCGGTAGCCCCCGACTACCGCGCTGTTGGTTGAGCCCGTACTATTCGTCGCCGATGCACTACACTCGCGCTGGAGACCGGGTCGACTACCTCGCTTCGCACTCGAGGTCGGACTGGCGCGAATCCGAACGTTCCCGGCACTTTATGTCGAGGATACCCACATGTGAAAGAGCTAATATTTATTTCTATGAAAAAATAATAAAATTTCAATTTCCCATCAAAGGTTTTAAAACTACAATTTTAAAAGAAACATTTGTATTTGCTTAAAGCAGTCATAAAACTACAATAAATCATCTTAAAAACAAAACGCAATTAACCAAATATTGTGAAATCACTTTTTGGAGTTACTGCTTTAATTGGGTGTCGGTTGTCTACTGAGTTCGATTAATTTTCCTCAATTTCTTGATCTACGTCGTCACTTTTTGGTTTTAAAACTGTCGTCAAATGGTCTGCAAATAAATTGGCTTCTTTTTTGTCGCTTTTTGCCCATGGTTCTTGAGTGCTTTTTCTAATGGACGGTATGGTGGATATAGGTTTTCTTTAGTTTTTGATCGGCTTCTAGATGAAGTTGTCATGTCTTGTTAACTTGGACACATATTGTTCTACCTGTTCATTTCTTATTTCTTTGAGCTTTACCTTTAGTCTGTGGCTTAGCTGGTTGTAGGTATTTTTATCTGCTAGTGTATGTGTACGCTGACACCTTGCACGAGATCTCCTTTTTTCTGCTACTATTCGTTTTATTTCTAGTGCTACATCTTGGTTTTTCTTTTTTGTAGTGTGAATAGTACTGACTATTTTTCGGCTTGCTGCAATTTTGTTGTGAGGGTTTCTGTAGCTGATTCCACTTTTTCAGGTTCTTTGAGTCTTATTTTTATGTCGATAGTTTTGTTTAATACATCGCGATATGCTTCTTAATTTGTTTTATAGTTATGTAACTGTGATGTCTGTGTTTTTTGGGTATTACGGACGTTTCTATGGTTACAATAATAAGGAAGTGATCTAAGTTCAATTCATAACTAGATGTGATAGTTAACAGTTCGTAATCTAGCAAAACAGAAAAGAGCGGTCACATTGACAGTTCCACCGTACTATGCACATGAGTTTCTGCTGCTTGAGCGTGCAGTCTTTAGGCCGTAAAGCTGAAATTATTCGTTAACTTCCACAATTAGTAATATTATAAAAGGATTTACTCTCACAAGAATGTGATCTTTTAGATTTTTGTTGCAGACCACTTACATCAAGGAATGGATGAACTGCATGGATGAAGGCTGTTTACCATCTTCCTACACATTTACTACGCTTTGTATGTACATCCTATGGCTCTTCTACTACAGTTACCTTGTTCCTTTTGCGCCACGTAACCCTTCCTCACAGACACGAATGGGTTTTCCATTCTCTGTCATTCCATAGACAAACCATTCAGGAACTTGTATCCTTTATAAGTATAATTTTTCTTCGGTTAGTCTATCCTTTCGTTACAAACTCCACCATGAAGAGAGATTCAAAGTAGCAGAAATGAAAATATCGGAATATTAATTGACGCACTTGTCCAGATGGAAATAGAAATTTATCATTCACCGAAAAGAAATTACAAAAAAAAAGGTTATGCAAAAACTTTTGAAAGACTGCGACAGCAATTTGAGGGACGATAGCAATTTTATAAAAGGGTTTGAAATAAGGAGAAAGAAATTTCTATATTGATAAAGCCATTTTTGAGACTTCATTTTTGGTTCATTAGAGGAGAAAAGAAGGAAGGGTCATTTTATGGTCATGCGATGAAAGACTTGACAGGAAGTATTATCAAAAGTTTCTTGGAATTAAAGCCGCCACGAGATATTAATCCTCAGTGATTGAGCAATAACGTGATTAAACTTTCATCACTGCAACGAGTGTGCAAGTTCAATTCACTCTAACGTCGTTTAATGCTGCATAATTCATAATGCTTTTAGTACGTTGAATAATTTCTTTTCAGTTTCTGATGTTTCTAATAATAGAAGATACAATTATATAGTTGTATTTTTGAGCAGACTAATTCTTTACCAATCGAAAATCTCAATCAATTCTGTAAATGTCTTATTGTCTGATACAAAAGGCAAATCTAACAGTTATTATTGAAATACCACTTAATTTCGGCCGCTCGATATGTAAGTAGCTTGAAAGATGGAAGAAAATTAATTTTATTACCTCAAAGGAAAAAACTGATTTTCCTCCTTACTGCGTCAGAAAATTTCCTCAAATTTAATCTTGATGTAAATATAATTCAGAATATTTAGTTATCATATGTAGATAACATTCCTCCATATGGCGCAAACCATTGAATATAAACGAGAAAGTAGAAATTAGGCCAAACCGTTATAGTGGTTGTAAAGAGAGTCAATTATAAGCAAATGAGGGTTACATCTAAAGCGAGTTTTATGCTACATCCGTCTATGAACATCCTAAATACTAAAATTTGGTCTTGTTTTAGTTTGTTTACTCATACATTTCCTTACATAGACACAATACGAGTATAACACTTAAATAATAGAGAGACTTAATTCGAACAAAATAATAACTTTTAATTAACAATTCGTATTTTAAACATTTCAAGCCTCCAAGCACTTTCGTTCAGAAATAGCAAACAGTCGCTTTCAGTGAAACTTCGGAAAATACGCAGAAATTGAATTGAGATGCAAATTAAAATGATTTCATAATATTACTCCTCATAATTCATCCAGAAAAGTTTAAATTCAGCGAAGCAGTTTTGCAGAACTTCTCTACCTTAAGCCATATGTTAGTTACATCAGCATTATGCTGATATCAATCGTAATAGTTCCGGAACTGCATTGAGTATTCAACAAATAACTTGGAACAGCACCAAATTCAACATAGTGGAAGAACAGTAAATATTCCGCACTACCTAGCTCTACAAAACTTTTTGTTCTTGTTTGTGACAGTTTTAGTACCTTCCGTCCAATCCAGATAGTAAAACTCTAAAATTGGCTGTTAAAGTAATTTAATAACAGTTAAGTTTTCACATATTTCAAACAGACTTTTGATGCGCATTTTCTTTTTAATTAATATTGATTACTTTGTGGAATTCGAACGTTATTTAAAGGTTAGAATAAATAAAACTCTATAAATGAGATTATTTTAACGAGAGCTTATGGCTTGGTATTGTGCCAAAAAATTTTAATTCTAAAACACCAATTGCTTATTATTTAATTTAACTTTACAATACATTTACAAAAAAGAAAATAAATTTTAACAGTTTTATAAGTACGTCCAGTGTTGTGCGTTATCTAGATTAGTTTATAAAAATAATTTTACTTTCGACTCCTAGAGGGACTTGGTGTGGGACTTCGAGAGGAATCTCGTGTTCGGTTAGGAGTCACGGGATTATAAGAGTTAGTAACTTTTAGGTACATTTTATCTTTATCTATTATCTTATCTAGATAAAATTTTTGTGCATTGTCTATTATCTTTAGCTAGATAACTTTGAGGTGTATTATCTTTTATCTTATCTAGACAACTTTTTAAGTCGGTTATCTTTATCTAGGAGATTTATATGTTATCTGTGTAGAGAAATTGTTTGAACTTTAAAATTATATCATATTTTTAAATAACAAAACAAATTTCTAAATTTGTAAAGAAAGATAAATGTTTCTAGTAGTGTCACATAAAAATCTTTTGTTTCTCTTTGTTTCTAACCGCCTAAAATGGAAAAGAAGTTACGTCCATATTTTTTTGTCATATTTACTTTATTAAATTCAGTTAAACTAGTTCTTTAGAAACAGTTTCTGCTTAAAAATATTTTATTTCTGTTACTTTTAGATTTTAATTTTTGCGTCTATTTAGTACTAGCTATTTAATGCACTCGAATTTCGACACTCGCTGTTGGCATGAGCGTTATCAACCCAAATCTGAGAAACAATTATTGAAAGTCCTATCTGTTTACAATTAAGTTTAATTGTTCATAGATGTAAGTAAGAACTATCAAATTTCAATGTTTGCTTTAGCAGAGTTTACGTAACCGTAAATGGTTTTAAAAACAGAATATGTCTATCTAGAATTTCGTTTTTGCGGTAAAATTATGTGTTTTGCATTCAGGACTATTGTCTCTTTTTACCAGATTTTTATTATATTTTACCATTGTAAAATTAAAAAATTTTCCGGATTTTAAAACCTTGTATAAACAATCATCTCATCGAGATGCCACACAACTCTTGGAAATTTAATTTTTGCCCAAATAAAATTAGATAATCGAAGAACATGTTTTGCAAGGTTTCAGAACATTAACAAGACAGTATAAAAAAAAATACAAACAGTACAAATGAATATCACAAACCTATACAACGAGCTTTCATTGGCTTTTTTCAATTGAAATTAAAGTATTCGATACTTTAAAGATGATTTTCTTGAGCTAATATACGAACTTCCCATCAGGAGAGCAGAACCGTCTAGCTCGGAACCACCCGAGTTAGAATTTTTTTACCGGACCTAGATCAGTGGACGGGCAACGGAGCGGAAGTCGAGCGAGGACAAAGTCCGGGTGTGGGTCGCCGAAGGCGGTCCCTGCGAGGGCGAAACCCGAGCCGTCGCAGTTCCGATAACCTAGACGTTGCCGCGTTCGAGGGCCGCGCCCGACGTGTCCGTGAACCCAAGCTAGCCCGATCGGCAACCACCGAAGGCGGTCGCGCCTTTGTTAACCCGAGGCTTGAGAAATAGGAGCGCCAAATGCGCGACGATGCGACGCCGAAGGCGAAGCGGTTGAGCGACGTCCTAGAGGTGCGCGACGGACCTCCAGATCATTATTATTTTTTGACATACGGCGTAGGCGATTGACGTATTTTTTCGTATTTGCAAACCTTGTATTGTTTAACACAATTTGTCACACTCAAAAGAGAGGCAAATTAACAGGTTGAACAACGTTTATGTTTTTATTTTAGTTTTTTTTTCTTATTGCACTCATTGTTATTGCCCCTTTCTAAAAATATTCCATTTTGTTTTTATACCTACTGTACGAGGGTTGCTATTTATATTTCTGGCCTTGGCAACACTGACTGTTTCCGGGCGTCAGCTGACATTTCCGGTGTAAACTTTACATTGTTGAACATAACCTCAACCACAACATTTTGTCATTTGAGTGCGATTAGTGTTGTTTGCAGTTAATTGAAAAGTGCATTCCCTAGTAAAAAATGGAATTGACCCGTGAACACTTTCGTGCAATTATTTTTCATAACTTTCGACGTGGATTATCACGACAAGAGTGCATCAATTAACTTAATACATTATATAGCGATGAAGCTCCATCCTACAGCACTGTAAAAAACTGGTATAATGAATTCAAACGTGGCCGATGTTCACTCCAGGACGAAATCCGTGAAGGTCGTCCAAAATCTGTCGTTGTGCCTGAAAACATCGATGCTGTGCGTGAACTGATTAAACAAGATCGTCATGTGACATACCGTGAGATTGAGGCATCTTTGGGCATTAGTATGACTAGCATCAACAAGATATTACATGATCATTTGGCCGTAAAAAAAAATTTGTTCCCGTTGGATCCCGCATAACCTGACCAATGCTCAAAAGAAGGCTCGCGTCAACTGGTGCATTGAAATGTTGAAAAAATTTGCGAAAGGTGCATCAAAGGCTGTGTATAACATCTGCACAGGTGACGAATCATGGATCTACGCATATGACCCCGAAACAAAACAGCAATCAACTGTGTGGGTCTTTCAAGACGAGCCAAATCCAACAAAAGTTGTTCGCGGAAGAAGCACATCGAAGCAAATGGTTGCCTGTTTCTTTAGCATTACCGGTCATGTGGCAACAGTGGCGTTAGAGCAACGTAAGACGGTCAACTCTGAATGGTACACAACCATTTGTTTGCCAGAAGTCATTGGAGAAATTCGGAAAACTTCAAAG
Source organism: Ignelater luminosus (assembly GCA_011009095.1). Lineage (NCBI taxonomy): Eukaryota > Metazoa > Arthropoda > Insecta > Coleoptera > Elateridae > Ignelater > Ignelater luminosus. Next base: position 188,227 of record VTPC01001452.1, on the reverse strand, counting down.
ATGAGGCGAATCATTCTTCATGATGACAATGCAAGCTCTCACACCGCTGCTCAAACAATTGAATATTTAACCAGCCAGAAGGTCGAGTTGATGGGCCATCCACCATACAGCCCTGATTTGGCACCCAATGACTTCTTTTTATTCCCGTACATCAAAAACAAACTGCGTGGTAAACGATTTTCAACACCAGAAGAAGCCGTTTTTTGTTTCAAAACGCATATTTTGGAGCTGCCTCAAACAGAGTGGAAAAAGTGCTTCGAAAATTGGTTCAAAGGCATGGAAAAGTGTATCAATCTTAATGGAGAATATTTTGAAAAACAATAAAACTAGTTTCGATCATAAATACTTCTTTTTTCATTGTTAGGCCAGAAATATAAATAGCAACCCTCGTATATGTATTTAATTTTTCTATACTTACTACCAATTCCACCTGTTATAGTATACGATACTTCAATTAATGTTTTCGACACAATACTTATAAGATTGTATACTATTCATCTTCTATAACTGACAGACAAAGAGGTATATAAAATAGTAGCTTTTTATGCGGCAATAAAATTTTTATTTTATTTTCAAATAAAATCGTATTAGATTGAACACAATCAAATTTCTGATTGTTACACTGAAAGTTTCCCAGCCCTTAAATATTCTAACTTTCTGTCGTTGGAAGTATACACCTACCTTTGCAGACAAAGAAATACATAATGTTTAATTAAAGAAATAAATCAGTGATGTAAATAGATTGTACTCAGAAACATACAGCTTGTACGGTACTAAACAGAAACAATCATTTTAACATCTTCATAATCCTTACGAATGAACAGAAATATGCTCGAAGTCATGCTATTGTAGCAGCTAATCTCGAAGTCGAAGATAAGTTGGATTATATAAACGCTAAAACTTTGCTCTTACATCTCTAAATAAAAGGGATTTAATTCCTGGGCCATAGATCAGAATTTGAATAAATGTCGAAACAATACATTCTACCTGTGAATTAGCTACGTTCCCCTAATGATACAAACTCTACCAGAAATCTAACGACAGGAGAAAACATAATTAAGCAATAGTAACAAGAAAGTTCAAATTAGGTCAACTCACCAAAGTTTGAAACCTAAGGGTCTGCTTGTTAAGATTACAACGTCCAGGTAGGTTGTACAGATCTTACCTTAACCATCATAAAATAAATTACTGATAACAAAACACACTGTTGTTGTTTAAACACAAAAATTAGATGGATTTTACAACGGTTACCTTTTTCCAATAAGCGTCAGCTATCGGAATTGGAAACACTAAAGATTGTGCAATATAAAAGATGGACAATGATAGACCATTCCACGGTAGAATAGTTGTGGGAAGTAGAAATGATTGGTATTAGCAATGCTACACAGCGCCAAATGATGTTGCATGTGAGATTGATTTTTATAGTTCAATTTATATATGTATAATGACTTTTACGCACCGCAAGTAAATAGTTTAAATGTAACATATGTATGTAACTGAGATGGCCCTGTTGCTACATCAAAAATGTTAGAACTTCGCTAGGTATTTTTGTCAAATAAGATACTCAAATTCTTTTCGGTTTTTCGTACTTGAGATTGCAGGAAGTTCGAAAATTTACGCTGACACACTATTGATACGAATGGTGCTAATATCCATTAACAGGGTTTTATCAAAACATTGTATGATATTATATCTTTATAAGTCATTTGACATAAATGCACCTTACATGAGTTGGAATATTCAAAATAACAGAAAACATGAAATATTTTCACACAACGAATGTTCAACAATCTTAACAGTGTCCTAGAAAGACGTGTTAAGAAGACAAATCAACATTGATACAGCCTCATTAATTAGTTGAAGTTGACTACTGTCTTAGTAAAGCATGATAATGTAGCTTAGCTTTCTCCAATTATAATATTTACTTCTCTCGTAATCTCTCGAAAAGTGCCAAAACCCCCTCAATTCTTATACACACTCGAAAATTAGGTCATCAATAAAGGAATTGCATCATTTTGTTTTGAAATACATGCGTAAGCTTACCACAAATAAGTACAGGGTCGCTAAAAAGTATGGAAACACGCTACCCCAGCAGAAACCGTAAGAGATAGACAAATCAAATTTGGAGAGCTTAAAGTAGGTATTTTTTGCCATGTTTTGCGAAGATAATTAAAAACATATCTTCAATTGTTTTTTCGTACGGCCGCTATATTAAATTTTTTTAAATAGAACACCCTGTATATGACCCCATATTTGGATAGAGACTTTCAAGAAAAATGTAATGATATAAATGTTGCTATACTTATCTTGAACGGTTTTGGAAATAATCGCTATTCTTTTGTCAGGGGTTTCCCTATTAAAAAGTATGGAAACACGCTGCTCCTGCAAAAACGGTAGAGATAGACAAATAAAATTTGGAGATCTTAAAGTAAGCATTGTTTGTCATGTTTTGCAAAGAGAGTTAAGATCAGATCTTCAATTGTTTTTCCGTACGGCCGCTACTTTGAATGTCTATAAATAGATCACCCTGTATATGACCCCATATCTCGATAGGGATTTTAAAGGCGAATTCAATAATATAAAGGTTGCTATACTTATCTTGAAAGGTTTTGGAGATAATCCCTATTGTTTTGTCAAGGATTTCTTAACTTCAAGGACGGATTCGTAATGCAAGTAATTCCGCCCGATTATTTGCAAAATTTCTTACGAACATTTTAAAAGAGATTGTTTCATTGCCAAGAAGTTAACGCAGCGCATTTTGAACACTTCTTATAAAATTATATTGTGTTTTTGTTAATATCAGTTCGTCACTATTTTGTCTTATTCCACCTTTTTAGTTTGTTCTAGCATCGATCTATTATTTTAAATAAGTAGGCTAAAGGCATAATTTCTACGGTTTTCTTTTACTTTAGTTACTTCTAAAACAATCGTACACCATTTTTTTAGTTCCATTGCCTTTGCTGTTTCGCGGGTAACTCTATTTTGATCAAAATTAATAAAGAAATCCTTGACAAAAGAATAGCGATTATCTCCAAAACCTTTCAAGATAAGTATAGCAACCCTTATATGATTGAATTCGCCTTTGGAATCCCTATCGAGATATGGGATTATATACAGGGTGTTCCATTTAAAAAAATTCAATATGGCGGCCATATGAAAAAACAATTGAAGATTTGTTTTTAATTACCTTCGCAAAAAATGGCAAAAAATACCTACTTTAAGCTCTCCAAATTTTATTTGTCTATGTTCGGGTAACTTAACCCACAAAAGGTCAAACATCTGATGCATCAGCGACCCTTAAGACTAAGAAACCATAATTCGAAGTGTGGAGTCGTGTTTTTGGTGATCGGTAAATGCTTATGGCAGACCGACGGAATTGTATTACTAGTAGTAGTTAATTCTAGTTAGTTCTTAGTGTACAAAGTCAACAATCAAATAAATACTACATAATTCAAAACAGTCTATCTCTTTCAGTTTCTGCGGGGTACCGTGTTTCCATACTTTTTAGCGACCCTGTATATCAGATAAAAGTTTATAACAACATTCTCAGAAAAAGTAATAAAATAGGGGCATTATTTTGGAGAGCATAACCTAGTAAATCTAGATCACTAAATTTAGAAAGAAAAATGATTTCGCTTTTATCGGCAAACAAACTTTAGTAGCCAGATTCACTAAAACAGTTTTATTTTAGACCTTAACCTAAGTCTCTATTTTGCTAACGTTTGATTGGCTACCAAGAAAGTGAAATACAACGACGGAAACGCTTAGTTAGACCCGGTTTTAAGCTAGTGAGTCTGGCCATAATTTTTTTAAATTAAGTGTACCATTTATAACTACAAG
>VTPC01001452.1:136121-184187 GCA_011009095.1 Ignelater luminosus | reverse complement strand
TGATTCAATTGTGCCTTTCTTTGCTGATGCTGCTTCTATATTCAAGCTCTTCTAATTTTCCTTTTAGAAAAATCCATGTATGTACCAATCAGTGTAGATTTCTGTAGTTGAAACATCAGTTGATGAACAGTCAGCTGACAAATGGTTTTTAAATGTTTCCTACTATCATATTTAGCAGATTTCTTAAAGTATTTTATTAATATCTTTTATCATATCAGATTCTTCAAGACGTAGAATGTCTTTACACTTTTACAAGATTTTAGATACATTGCTGCAGTTGTAACTGTTTCTATCCGTTCTAACACATCTCTGTCGTAATTACGGTAAGAATGAGAACCTACAGGAAATGTGTGATGAATATTTAAAGATTTGGTCTTAACAACACAAACAGTACTGGACTATTGTAAATTCATTCAGTATTCGGGATTTTCTCTAAACCAACAACGCAAGGTCAATGTATGCCCAGTCTTTTCAAAGTAAAGCTTCTAGAAGCTCTTAAAACCATGTTCTACAGTTAACAAAGGGTTGTCATAATATTTTCTCTGTTACTTGGAGGAGTTGTAATGTGATTCTTTACTTTGGAAGAGAGTTAGATATCTCGTTGTTAAATTCGACCTCTCTTATGCGGTTGGTTCATGCGTGTACCGCTTTACATCCGTAATACTAATGTTTCCGCAGTGCAGTGTAAACTTTCATTCTAAACTACCCTTGAATTGTTTTTCTCATATTTACTACACACTAATAAGGAATCTTCCGCAAGCGTGATAAATCTGATTAAATATTTTATTGAGTATTTCCAGATGCTATAAGGTTTTCTACAAGGTTGTGACGTTCGTTCGTTTTTGCTTCTGCTCGTGAGATACATGCTGATATATAAAGTTGTTCTATTTGTCTTTATCCTCAAGGGCCCAGAATTTTGTAGAATGTTTCGTCGAGATATTGAATTTCAGCAACGCAAAGTGCAGCCAGTGTCGATGGATATAAACCGTTTACCTTTAATGACTTTTTTGCCTGCAGTATTATTATCATAAAAACCTTAAAGTATGTACTTTTTCCACAACTTCATAAACTTTATAGGCACAACGTCAAAATGATGTGGTTCTTTCCTCTGGTTTGACAATTTTTACTAGATTATAATTTTATGCGTAATTTTTTTTGTTAAATAATAATTTCTTTATCTTATGAATCATTAATGAAAGGCAACAATAAATTGAAAGCGAAATGAAAATTTACATCTTGATAACTTGAAACCTGAATAATAACTCTAACAAAACCAAAAAATGTGTAGTACATAACATACATGTCTCTTATTGTTAATAAGGGAAAAGAAGAATCTCATTTTTGACGTAATTAAAGATTCTCTCTTTTGAATTACACGCTAGTTTAAGGTTGACTTGTTAGCATCCTGCATGTGTTGTAGAATATAAAGCGCTCTGTCAACTGTAATTGTACTTTTAACCGGTTTTTATCAAATTTTCCTCTAAATTAATTTTACACGCTGTGTTACTCCATTATTTACACATCCTTCACTGTAGAGTTGGTTGTTTGCGTCTATATGCTGGTTCAAGTTTATTGGTGTAAATCTACTAATAGCAATGTCCATCTACGTATATTAATTATAGTTAATATACCAAGCGAATTTTGATAAATGACCACTATTGTAGTAGCTTTCATTATAATTAAATGTACACCTTAACAAGAATTGAGAATCTGCAAGATACGACAAATGAGCCCTATATAACTAATCTTTCTGGCAAACGGTTGCAACGATAAATTTAAGCTTGAACTAAAAACTAGATTCCCTTCGGAAGTGCTCAAAGGAAGGAGGAAGGGCAATATTTGGCGGATGCCCAATAAGTTCTTACATTCATTTATTAATAGCACTGCAAAGTCAAGGTGACACTGCGTAAAAGAAGTAAATTTGTCTCACTTATCTAGAAGAAGAGCTATTAATTCTAGGGCTTGAAACTGTATTTCCCTCGTGTTTTCCTTCATGCCTTCCTATAGCTTTTCCCTAAAATTCTATTAAGATTTTAACGTTAAATTTCATGTTATCTTTTTTAATTGAATCCTTTTGTGATGCTTTTAAAAATTCAATATTCTCGAGTAACACTGACGTTTAAAATGTCGAGAATTTATAATGGTTAATGAACGAATGTCTTCGACGATTACAAAGGGTTCGAATGTCGTTAAGTGAATGGCGCTTTTCATATCTTCACTTACACCCTTGCGATATAGATCGATGTCGGCACCATTAAACGACAGCTGTGTCATCTTTATTTAAAACTGTTGAAAATTATTATATTGTAGTCGTGGTTTTTAATTTTGAAAGTATTAAACCAAATAATAGTTCTTGGCATCTATTCAACTTTTATATGAATTCTAAGGTTTCAAGCTGCTTATACAGAATCAAAGAAAGAAAGAAAGATAGGAATACACATTTAAAAAGAAAACATAGCTACTTATGCAGATTTCTAAAAATACAAATTTGTAAATAATCCGAAGACAAATTGAATACGAATACCCTTTAAGGAAAACTTTTGCTGTCGTCAGAATTGAGAGGCTTTATTTCCTCTTTAGTTGGATTTCCTTTAGCTTTTCATGGATTTTAAAAGGAATAACTTAAGTAACACTAATTCAATTCTGACAAAAGCTAACAACAAGGTATATAAAATGCGATTCAGTTCGTTTTAGTGCCTTAAATTCGGAAAAGGAATAGACAAGAGCAAAGTAAAGTATTTATTTTTAGGTGAAGTTAACGCTGTTTGCTAAGACTGTACTAAAGAAGATTTGTATGTATATTTTTTTCTAAATTGTAACAGCTCATTATTATTTATTGCTATGTATTATTTGATTTCGATTATTATTATATTATGTTATATTATTAAGTCAGTTACAAGGGATAATGTTATAGTAACCTGCAACGTGTACGACGCCACATCATTGCTCTTACGAAGCACTTCACTTTATTATTGTGTAAAACGCAATTTCTAAGTTGTTGATAATAATAGGTCTACATCTCTAGATACTTAGCGACCCTTAGATAACATAATGAGATATCGCAGGCGCTAAGACCCAGAATTTAAACGTGTTACCTTTCTATATTGCTGATCTATACCTAGCTATTCATTCTCTAGGTGTTGTCTATAATTTTTTTAAATATTTATTAACTAGATCTATTCATTGCTTCTTTTTTTCTCTTTGAAATCAACCCTAGATATTATTACCGCTATGTGGTTTTGTGAATTGGAAACATTATTACACGCCTTAATCGTTGTAGTGACTTTCCCATGTTTTTCTACGCGATTAAATATATACTTTTCCCAGAGTTCTTTTAATTTATCTTCCCCTTTATTATTTTTCTTTTCGTTTTTTCCTAAACCGCGTTTGCTTTGTTTATACGGTTATGTCATTTTCCCTGTGGTCTACCTTAATTTCATCTTCCTCAAAGAACTATTTCTTGATATTTTAACCAATCATTCCTCCTGACATAAGACTATCCCAAACTTTTTCTATGCAATAAACAATAATTTAAAACAAATTACAAATTATAAACCGTCTGCTTGGATGAAAGAGCTCCGATCTATAATACCTTTATTTATGGAAATACACCCATCAAACTATAATAAGCCTTACCATTTGTCATGAAAAGATAATCTCTATCGTATATAGTAATACTGATGGCGTTGCAAGATTTTTTTCTAAATTACAACTCAAGTATTTTTCCCGCACTATCTGAACAAACATTTTTTTCTCTTTCGAGAAGTATTAAACCTTTGTACCCTTGCATGGAAAAAATTTCGAGTAGAATGTAAAGAACTTTTAAGAAAAGGTAGGCTCCGTTTAATATGTAAACTACACACGGTGCTACAAAAAACAACAAAAGTAGTTGTCAGTGTAACCAGAAGACACCGATTGGTGGCTATAAACAAGTGCGTTCTGCTTAACAGTTAATAGCTTCTAACAAGGAGCAGATATTGATCTCGAATTTTTGGTCACTTGTAGTCATGATAGTGAAAAACAAGTTTTTAAAAGGCAGTTATTGATAAAAACAATTAAACAGTTGAATAACAAAAAATATTTTTCCAAAAATAAACAACAGTTTTTGGTGATCCATTGCCAGGTCGTCTGGTTATTAATCCAATTTCAATTAAACGTTTTACAACACAATTGACGCTGAAAACTGTGTTACTCTATATAATTCTTTTACCATCCCAATTTTTTTTTCGCTAACAATTTTAAATCAAAGATTAATGTGTCTTAGTTGAATGGCGAGTCATTACAAAAGCCTATTTAGGTTACAATCCAGAAGCTGCTGCTACTGTAACTTGTAATGAGAAAAAGGCAAGAAAGTGGCCCAAATACACCGTTCGGAATAAAAGTGTGGTAGCCGCAGCTCGAAATCGAAGATAGATGAGACAAGATAAATTTGTACTAGAAAAGAGATCCAAAAAAAATATTTATAAGGAACCAGGCGTCGCAAAATGAAGCACAATTTGATCCCTTACCTATATAATTATTATGAACAAATAATTTGGTGTTGTAAAGTCAACAAAATGGCTTAGCAACTGGTTACGTAAACTAAACATTATTCATCCCTGATACCATGATAATGACTTTAGTCGTTACCATGAAAATCTACTCAAATGTGAGAAAAAGAAGCTTGTTATAATTAGAAATACAATTCACTAATTATTATTAATCTTAAGACTATATGGGAAACTTACTTCCTACTTTGCTTAGATTTTACGGCATGGAGCTTCTCAAGGATTAAACACGGTGCCGGTTGCGATCTCCTCCAGCTTTACGGACTTCTAGAACCGTTTTACATGTGGACAATCTAACAAAGCAGCCAAAGCTACCCACCAAATAATTGTGCCAAACAAAATTTATTTCGCAACGAACACATTCAAACATCAAAACACAAAGTTCAAACGAAGTTGTGATTTCACACCAAATTATAAATGTTCAGCATAAGCAAAGTTGGAGTAAATGGTGATTTCACATAAAACTAAAATTTTCTAACATAACAAAAATATTTGAAGTTAAAAGAAAACATACCACGCTAAGCCGCGCCTCGGGCGAATTGTCGATGTGATCAGCCCCACATCTTGCTCAATTCATTCTTGCTGAACTAAAGATAAAATGACAATTCGAAGAATAGCTTTAAAAATATTTGGTGGGCCAAGGTTTATCTTAACGAAACAATTATTTTTAACAATTAAAGAATTATAATTATAAGAAACTAGTACATTAAATTCCCCTATCACATTAAAATATTTTCAAAACATATATTTAATATCAAGATGAGGCGGATAAAGAAACTATGTCTAGCTGCCAAAAGTATAACAAACTTCCCAGAATGGTTAAATACGAACAAGACCAATATAAATTTAATCAGTACAAAAAGCATACCTACTTCCGATCCAAACATGTAGCACGCCACAAAAAGGTTGCTTAAGCAAATTCAATCGGCAATATCAACATTAAAGAATAAGAGCTGCATTGCTTGCACTGACCAAAAAAGGGTTAATTTGTTTGCAGAGCATTTGAAAAATGCATTTATAGTTAACGTTAACAAACTCGACTTTAGGCCAAACAAAGACAACATTACTCGATATACACCTGAAGGTTGCTCCAAAATCGAACCCACTGATATACATGAAGTGAAATAATACATTAAAAAACTAAAAATCTATAAATCACCCGGTCATGATTTCATACCAAATGAGATTCTGGTAAATCTTCTTCCAAAAGTATAGGCTGTTACCTGCACAATTTTCAATAGCTGTTTTCGTCTTAACTATTTCCCATCAAAATTAAAACACGCTGGGATAATACTTTTTCACAAACACGGTATTTAAGCCATCTGATGAACGCAATAGCTACAGATCAATTAATCTTTTGCCAACGCTTGGAAGGTTGTTAAAAAAGTTGTCATAAACAATACTAGACAAATTTATTTCCGAAAAGAATGTCATCAGTTCGAATTTAGAACCCACTATTCTACCATTCACTAATTTCACCGCATAATGAAAAACCTAGTTAGAGAATTTGAAAACAAAGCCTACACTATAACCGTGTTTATGGATATAACAAAAGTCTTCGGTAAGGTTTGGCATACTGATAGAAGTGCCTCCTTGTTTTTTAACAGGTGCAATTGCTTCCTTTCTCACAAATAGAACGTTTGTTGTAAGACACAAAAATCATTGCTGGGGTTTCTCAAGGATCAATACTGGACCCTCTACAAGCCAAATGTGGTTACTTCAACATCTGCAGACGATATTGCTCTATTATAAAAACGCAGCAATTTGTTCCAAGCTCAAAAAACACATGCAGACCACAGTGAAAGAAATCGAAAATTGAAGTACTACTTGGAACATTACCCTCAATCTCTGCAAACCCAAGCCAAGATATTGACCTTAAGAAAGTATATAAATTCCCAGACATTGTCATTAATAATCAACCTATATAGTAGATATCCAAAGAGACCACAATTAGATACTTAGAACTTCATCCAATTAGCAAATTAACATAAAGCTTTCATTTTATTTTATTATAAATTAGAATTAGATGAATTGACGTTAGACGCAATAGTTTTAGACGAACTGTGATTAGACGAAATGGAGAAAATTTGGTTGTTACACTTTAAACATGCATTTCCATTACAATTTTTTATCCAGTACCATTTCTAAATATTCAAGTTCTGTTTTTACTGCAATCTAGAAGTTATCTAAGGCTACTAGATATATTGGGTGTATTGTGTCGTGTGTAAAAGCAAAGAGTAATATTTTCTATGGATAATTGAAAACCATTGTAATTAAGCCATTTGGTTATTTTAGAGAAGGTTTATATACAGAAACCATCCGCATTATTGTACAATATTATGTAACTGCTTTTGCGAATGCCAGCAGTATATAAATTAGAAAGAAGCGGACTCAAAACTGACCGATGTGGCAGACCTGAGTCATTTATAAGAGCACCTATTAACGCATTTTTAGCGTTACGAATATAAATAAACTATTCCTGTATACACCAACCAGAGCAACTACAGATCTGGCAACATTAAAAGGGATTTGTAAACTGTTAGCTATTTTGTCTAGCAAAATCTCCAAATCCACAGAATTATATGCTCTAGATGTCCAAACATAAAGCAGTTATAGATAGTTATTTCTTGAGAGACAGTTCTGGATATCATTTATAAGGGTAGCAGGCCTACTTAATTTTAAAGGATTTTTACATTTTACTCCGAAATTTCCCTATGCACAGTAACCATTAAAAAAGAAACGAAATCTCTATTAGATAACAGGAAATGATGCTATTAAATATGGGGCAATGAGCACTCAATTTCAAAAATTGAAATTGTTTACAAATAATTTATCAGCAGATCCCTGAGGAGGGTGAGATATCTTATTGTAGCTGCTGAATGACCAAACCTCAAGAACTTCCAAATCAACAGATTGTAGTTTTCCACAGTGAAGATGTGGTATGGCAACGGATTTGAACTTATAAGATGATCTGGCTGGACAAAGAACAGGCAAGCAACTCATTGTAGTCTAACTATCAACTAGATTGGAGTTGGAGTTCATCGTTAACTTAAATATGCAACCGCGCTATAGAAAGTAACAAGAAGAATTTAAAGAGAACATTTATTTCAGAATATTTGAAACTTTATGGTATACAAGGGCTCTCTGCAATTTGGAAAGACGAAATCGAATCCAAGTTGAATTTTCGAATCATTCAGGCACAGTTTCGCAGTTGAGCTTTTTGTTCTTTATACCTGAATCCACAGCAATATATTCAGTAGAATGGAAAATTCTTAAAAGATATTTCAAGAATTTTCTCCTGATATTAATGCTTTATTGGTTTTCCATATAAGAAATAAAAATAAAAAGTGCGAAAGAGCGCAAAGATCTTATTATGCTTACCTTCGATAGTTCACGCCGAGGCTCGTATCCTAAAATTCATTTTCTGTAGTATTGCTTATATTAGAGGCAAATGTAAATACTACGACCGACCGGAATCGTAATTACAATTTCTACAGATTTAATTATCTTGTATTTCACCTCTGGCTTTACTCTTCTTAAAAGTACTTGTTCCAGACTGGAGAGGAACCTGATATCCCTATAGCAGGCCTTCTTCAAAGAGCAGAAGTAAAGCACGTTTACTTTATCCTTTCCTTTAAAGTGCAAAGCACTACTATAAATATCGTCATCCCGCTACTGGTGATGGCAAACAAGATCGAGATACGAATATAGTAACCAATTTTTCCATCTATTGTACTGATTAATTAATGCTCCCATGTGAGAAATAAGAGTATAAGCTTGATGTTTTATTTCACATTTTAATTTTGTTCTCCTGAGTTTTATAGATGCATTTCTGTGTTAGTTCCTGCGTCATTTACACTTACGTGATTCCTAATATAATCAAGTTTTACCAAATAATACTGAATTTTAATTTTTTTCTTTTTAATTTTTTTAAAGATTTCCCAAGAGTAAATTGCATTTTTTATCAGATCTAAAAGTAAACTAATACATAAAAAAGTTACAAGGGAGTTTTAAATCAAATTTGTTTTATAACCATATAAATGTAGTTCCGCTATAAATTGATGCAATGTTATTTAGCATGCCGACAATAAAGGCAATAAAGCCATCCATATTAAGCTGTAACACAATATATCTCTCTTTTAATAACGTTGTCTCTTTAAATACACATCAAAAGGTAATCAATATTCATTTTAATTTCTGTTTTAGCAAAATCAACTTTTAATTAAACTTTTTAATTGCAAATAACGAAACAAGTTTCTCAAAGAAAAAATTTGAAATCTTTGTTTTTGCATTGTCTGAGTTGAAAGTTTCGTAAAAGTTTCTTTGAGACAATAGCTTTTATCAAAGATCTCCCAATCGTGTTATCTAAAATTCTTTGCAAGGATGTCTTAAAAACGGTTTTTTAACTGCGAGCTCGCAATGTAAAAGCGTTTTAATAGAATGCATTCAAGTGTTTAAATTACGTGTCATATTTTTTACGGAAAAACGGAAACAATTTCCCTCGTTTTACTCGTATAACGAACAACTAAACCGGTTGTAAAAGCATAAAAGCACCAAACTATTTTAAGACGGGAAACTATAATTTCCCCGGAGTAAAAAACTTGTGAATTATGGTAAATCGTCGGACACGGTAGGTTGCGGTCAGTGCATTTTCAGAGCAGGCAGCAGGCAGGCAAATGAGGCAAGGAAACCAAGCGTTTCATTTAGAGACACGCCAGGCCCCAATTTATCACACTGAAACATCACCTTTAACGAGACTGTGTGACAAAATCGATTAGCGACGATCCTGACATTTGTATCCGAACTTGTTTGCTTGTACGAGTGCAGTAAATGGAGCACAATCCCACTAAAATTGCTTTCTACCATTTGATGGGCCTCAGGAGTCTATATCGATTGAGCAAATATTTTCTATTAAATGTGTTCTTCCTTGTACAAAATGAAACAGTGTTTATTTCGCATCGACGATTCTACTTTAGCTGATTGATTGATTGATGAAGCGTTACGATTTTTAACGGAAAATTCGCCGGCTCAATTGGAAAAATAACATGAGTAGGAGTTTGATAGTAATAAATTGATAATGACTGTTTGATTTCTGTTAATATTTAACATGATTTTAACGAAATAACTTCCAAATGTACCATGTTTACAGTTTTGTATTTGCTCATATTGATCTAATTTATTTATATTTAATCGTTTATATTTGTAATGTTTACCTTTCTTTCCTATTTAGCCATTTTTTACTAAAGGGAATTATTTACAATAATTTTTTGCTGTTGCTTCCTACTTCCTTCTATTTATCAGTTTTTTTAATTTCCTGTTTCTTTTGATATAATTTAAAGTGTTGTCTTTTAAAAGATTTGATTGCATCCTTTTGTTTCATAGTGAAATTGCTAGTTACAACTGCTTAATCAAGAATGGCATTTGGCTTTACTTATTCATTTCAATTGCCTATTTAGAAATTTTGGGCATTGGACGGATATATGAATCCATTACTTATGTCACTAAATCTATTTACTGAGTGGTTGTGCTTCCAGAATTTTTAGTATTGAGGATATTTAACTTCCTTCGTTGCTATGTTAGCAACTGTCTTGTTTTGTTTTATGTTAATTAATTTAGAAACTACTATTAAGCAACTGCTTTGATATAATCTTCATGTATTTATAAACTAATAATTTAATTAGTTTATTATGTACTGCAATTTTAATCCATATACTAGATCAGTAATTATATTTATTGAATATTTAACGTATTAATTAACTGATGTGACTTTGTTTTTATATTATCATGGGGATAGTACAGTAATTAGGTTTATTACTGTATCAGCAACAGGGTTCACTGAACATGAAACCGCTTATTTACCTTTATGTTTAAATGTAATTATGCGGTCACTGCTTAATTCAAGTAAGTTTCAAGATAGGTGGCTTAACCCTACTTATTTGTTCTGATTTTTAGTGACACCACAGCAAACTAAGTACTTATAGTTAGTATTGATTGTCAGCACAGGGTGGTTCACCATTTATAAACAAATTAGTTCATAGTTATAGTACACACTATGCTAATCTTGGAAAAAATATAATTTCAGCTTGACTTAGTGAAAAACTTACAAATTTTGTATTTTGTGTGTTATTAGTATTTGCTAAGGTAGATGATTTTTTTATTCTTAATGAAATGAATCAATTTTAACGTAGAAAATAAAGATTCTAAAATCTTTAATATTTTCTATCTTGATTTTAAATTTGCTCATTCATTTGAATAAACGTACTTGCCTAGATATGATCTTTGAAAATGATTTTTTCATCTCTTCGTGATCTTTTGCAATTTCTGTTGTACATCTCTACCTGCTTGCAATCCACGCTGGATATTTTCTTTCCACCTGAGTGTTTTTTCTTATATCTTTGATATGTGAAACGAAGATACTAAACAGCAATCAAGCATCAAAGATTAAAAAGTCAAAAAGCAAAATGTTTTCAATTATTAGTATACGAAATTATCAAATTACATTTAAGTGTTTCCCAACTAGTTTTTCTCCTATGATCAATTACAACATTTCTCTAAACGAAGTGCTGGTAATGTACAATTACATGTCCATACCAGAATTTACATAAATAATTTCAAACACGACCCAACCTTAATAGCACTCAAGTGATCTGGAAAACTCTGTTTTAGCAGAATGCACCAGGTCATTATGATATAGACATTGGAATGTCAAGACATAGAAACTAGTAAATCATTTCTGTATATTCAATCAAGCCCAAACCTATTTTCAAAATTTCTTTATGGTCATAAAGCTTTCTCGGAAATAAATCTGCATCCTTGTAGAATTAGAAAAAATTCGATCGATTAAACCTCTGTAATCTTGAATAGCTTATAGATGTAAATATCAAGGTATTTCTCAAAACCAAAAGCTTCATGAGGTTGTTTATGTTACTATTTCCCTTAAGTAAAAATTTATTGTAGAACGTAGTATGCATTTTTCATTTAGGAGGGAGTTTGCATTTGAATTTCTAACCTTTTTAAGCAACTCTTAAGATAATAGATGTTTGTAGTGGAAATATCCAAAGGCGCATCAAGATTAGAGGCTTTAAGTAGTTCTTCTGACGTAAACTTATATGTTTGACACATTTTCGGATATCTATCTTTTTAACCTCCCTTTGTTACAGATTACGCCTATTATTATTTTTGATTCACTATATCTGGTATCACTTTCTCTTGGACACTACTATTAGATGCAAGTATCGCTCACTTCATGAACACTTTGTAGAATATTGCTTCTAATGTGCTCCAACGTAGATTTAACGATATCGTATTTCGGTTTTTCTTGGGCAAAATAACCATGTTGTTCTAATTATTTGACAAACGATACGCAAAAGAGTAGAAATCAAAACTTGTTTAACATTAGTAATAGACCAAGCTGTAGAACCAGTTTGGCCTACTATTGAGTCACTTTGACTTTTTTTTACTTTTGGAAAAGTAATCAGAGTTTTTTTGTTTTGAGAGTATTTGTGGTTTCGTTGCTTTAATGCATAAAAGCAAAAAATAATTAAAATGTCAGGAGATTAGAGTTTGCGATATAAGTATAAATTTAGCTTGTAGATCCCATCTTGAATTCTAAATGTAAGATGCAAAGTTAAAGGTAATAAGTAATAACAAATGAATATACCTATGCTGAAGATTTTCTAATTGTCAACATAATTAAGAGACTTTCCCTACAAATGTTTGTTAAAAGTTTATTTGATTAATTATCTTCACAAATCTTTCATTCTTATTACATTAAAAATAAAATTGAAGTTTTCTTTTTTACTTCACTCATCCTACTTTCTCTATTTCTCTATTTAAAAATATTAATTTGAAGAGAAGACATTCTTCAAGAAATGTCTACTATTAGTAAACCTATAAACATTTCTGTATTAAAAAATATTTAAAAGTTGCTTTTTCTTCTTCGTCGGAAAATATTAAATTACGACATAAGAATGATTTATTACCTACCAGATATTGTATTCACCGCTATTATTTAAGTTAAAATAATTAATTTGAAACTGTAAAATACCATATCATATACGACTCACCCGTAACGCAATAATCTCTGTTACGGTACTGAAATGCGTAATAATAGATAAAGCAAGAGAAAGGTCAATGCTGAAACGAAACAATTTCAAGCATATGCTTATCCAACCTTCTGTTATTGTTTTCCACTTCCTAAATCCATCATGAAAGCGCGTTCCTCATGTTATGAAACTCACAGAATTCATTTTGATTAAATGTTCTTAAACCTCAAATGGTTTTAACATTCTCTACTTATTATTATATTATACTAAGCTTTAGTGTGGTTCCTTTTACATATCTTAACATTTTAAACTGACTGGTTTATATCCCAAATTCCTGTTTTAATGTATGTTTCAAACTTTGACTAATTTTGCTATAGCAGAATATAACAAAATACAATTTTATTATTTTACCAGTTAAATCTTGAAGTATCTTCTGCATATTAATCCGTTTTTCGCTACATTTCCCTTCCAAATGAGTTTAGAGGCCGTTGCCCATAGGAAACTTCCGGTAAATGCGTAAATTCTGCTAATAGTGTTAGATTAAACAAAGTTTGGGGGTAAGCATTAAGGTTATAGGTTAAATAAGTTTGTGCTTAAACACAACCCCTATTTTACATTGAAATTACTTAAACTAACTTTGTATCTTAATCACTTGGTTCATTTAAATATATACTTCCTCTATATTTATGTTTTTCCAAAATCTATCATGCACTTTTTATCTATACGGTAGTTATTTAGAATTACACGTTTCGCAAGGTTTTCGTTACAACTGTATGTAATTCAGTTTGTGCAGGAAAAATGTTTTATTATTTTTCAATACACAATACAGAGTTCAATGTACCACATATACGTACAATGGGAGAATGCCGATGAGGCGAAAACCAGGAGGAATGCCTAATAAATGAATTGTAATCTGAACTTTCGGGTTCAACCACGATTTATGACTATTATAAATATTACAGCAAATATAATACGTTGATAACCAATGCTTTGACAGGAGTAATTATTTATAATGGCTTTCGCATACGAGTACTTGCAAATTCCGAAAATCGCAGAAGTGGAAAAACCCCAGTTACATGAATAATACAAAATATAAATTATACCCCATGCTAAAATAGCTAACTGTTAGAATATAGAAAATTGACATGAGCTCGGGTAGTTCCGTTTAGAAGGATTATTCTTAAGATGTTTGCATTACAGTTAGAAATACAAATCATTTTTCGAAGTGTCATGTATGAATAAATACTTGAGACCTTTTTGGACAACTTATACAAAATACTTTTTTTTAGTTACAATGCAAGAATTAATTCGGATTTTTGCTTTAAACGTGTACGAGTATGCTAAACGAAAAACAAAAATAAGACACAACAACTGTTCAGTGGCAAAACGGCTCTATAAAATATTTGGTCACCTCCACAGCTGACTAATCAAGTCAACGACTTTAATGACCTAGATAATTTACTAATTATAGGTTTTTGTCAATTTTTCTTCTGCACTTTGCGAAGCGAATTCTTATTTATTTTCTATCAAACGAGATACCCTACAGGTTAATTTATTTGTGCGTTAAATGAAACTAAAAGTAAATTATTTTATTAATACAGATAGTGAACGAGAATAAGTATACAAAGCGTGAACTTACATAACTAAATGTACCAATTGTTCCTTGAGAGTTCAGTTCAAACACTCACTAAGGGATTTAATAAGGTACCTGCACAAATGATTTAAACTTTAATCTGCTGAGCTATAACAAATCTTGAACAACTCCGCCGCGAGTTCGGTTGCCGTCTGTTCAGCCTGGGGAATCAGAGAATACTACTGGTAATAAAAATAAATAGACAAACTACCTCCAGAATTTACTTCTATGGGTTTGTCGATGTTATCATAACCTGGACTTCGGCTCTTAATCAACGCGTCGGCCCGCTGGATTGTTTATATTGACGGGCAAAATTGAATTACCTTGACAGTTTTTTTGTGCGCCGAATCCGTTAGCAAATTCGTTGCTACGGACCTTCGAGATGAACTGCGGCTTTGAAATAACTTAGAATCTTCCTGATAAACCGGAAACGAGGTGATTTTATAGCGGTTTCTTTGTGGTTGGATGCAATCGGATTCTCTATGTTGAGAAGACAGACACAGAACGCACAAAAAGGAGTTGATAACGAAACGGAACATTCCCTTTTGAAAACAGACAAACCCCGCGACAATAATTTCTACAAAAAAATATAATTTAAGTTCAACATGCGCGAACGACACGGGCCACTCTTGATAATCGTTCAGAATCATCCTGAGTTCGAGGGAGTCGGTGTTTTTAAAGAGGAACACTCTCCACTTGCACTGGAGGGAATAAAGCAGTTTTTATTGGGAAATCAGATCAGTCACACAACCTCTGATTGGGTAATCAAAAGAAGAGATTTCAAACTAGAATGTGGTAAACAATTTCTTAAAAAGAAATAACCTCACCCTATTGTAACCAATAAATTGTCTAGTGTCTCACGGTTTTTAAAACTGATTTCAATAAAAAAAATAAGCAGTGGATTTTTAAATAAAATAAAGCTTTTAATATATAAATCATTGTACAAGAAATCACTTGCAGTAAAAATGAATTTATGACGCACGCATTACTTCACCTAGTCAATCTGACACTTCGTTGTATGAGATCCATAGCATAAGCTAATGGTATTAATTGGAAGGGTAATTTTGAATTCATGTTTTTATGAAAAAATATACGAGTTTATTTTAAGTATTTTAACTGGTCTGTTTCCTTACAAATTTTTCCATACCGTTTTTTGTTTCGCCATTTTTTAAAATTTCTTTTGTCGTTATATCTCTGTCAATACTTATTAGTATCTTTAGAATAGTATTTCTACAAATTGCATTTTCTATTCGGATAGTTTAATGTTGGGAATAATAATGATAAGAAACAAAAGAATATCAAATCTCGGTTAAAAGGTCACTGAGTTTTAAGAGACTTTTTTTACTCCTCTTTATTGAGTCTGTTTAGACATGCTTTTAAAGCTTCTCTTTAACACATCTAATGACATGATCTTGATCAAACAGGAGAAGCGTGAAGCGTAACGAGAGCTTACCGTAAGTAGACCTTCGGAAAGAGGTCGACAAGTTTCCTATAAGAATATGACAAACGCTCTCAACTAGTATAACATTTACAAAACTTATTTTGAGAATAACTTTTACGTAATATTCTGACGTTGAATTAAGAATTGATTTTCTTTGGTTGCCTTAGATGCTTTTTAGATACCTCTTTCTAACACTTTAAATTAAAAGAAAAAAGTCATCGAAAGCTTAAGAATACAACTTAATCAGTCTGCCTATTAATCCGATAAATACGGCATTATTTTTCTCGACTCGGCTTGGTCGCTTAGAAACCGATTTTAATCATGAGGTGACAACTTACTCCATTTCCTAAAGAAAGATATTGATGATTTTTTGGTGTTGCAAAGTTTTTAATTAAAAATTAATTTTTTATCAACAAAGATGTAGGTCAGTCAAATCTCGTTGGCGTATCTTTTTTAACAATTTCTTTACAGAGTTACTTTTTAATGAATTAATTTATAATTCCCTTTTTTAAGGCTTCATTAGCATGACAACGCTTTTATGGGATTTAATTTATTAATAAACATTTGTCCAAAATTACTAACACTAGCTATCGTTGAATTTTTTTCAAAATACCGGACTGTTGCGAATTAAAAGAATTAATTAAAACTTTTTAATTAGGATAATAAATGGCTTGCGTTGTTCCGTAAATTGAAACAAATTTATGTGCGTGTACATTCTATTTTTTACAACTGCTTTGTATGTAGTGTGTAGTACTGCTTAGAAATACTCAGTTAATTTATAAAGGGTTTTTTAGGATGGCAGTTAGATTTTTAAATAAATTTAGCAAGTTAATATTAATACTCGTTTTCGTTATCTAGTTTAAATTTAGAATCTAAAACGTAACAATTTAAGAATGACTTATTTGGTCGAAAAACGTCAAAAACCTTATTTAAAAAAATTAAATATCGGTTATGGTTAGTACTATAAACTTGACGAAAGTATCTTCGCAATCTTCTATTTACTTTTATGCTATGCTTCTGTAACAATAATTTCAGTATTTATGTTCATTGCACATACGCCAAGCTTCCTTAAAATCATAAATTATTTTCGTAATAAGACCAAATGATTTATACCAAGGTTGCATGTGTGTTTACATTAAATATCATGAGCGATTGTTGCTTATATGAGACCAGACTTGGGCTATGCATTGCTATGATAAACAAATATTTGGCCCAACTGTTTAAATGAGTTTAATTTATATCAACTTCAAAAAGTACCACTCGTTAATATCATACATCTCACCAATATTCCAATGGCAGACTAAAAGCTATCTCAACATTAAAGACAAAATCTATTTATTAGATACTCGTCAGCTTCAACAAGTCTATTACTTTTAACGTCAACTCAATATTTTGTAATATTACTTTTTTAAAATAAAATTTACCTTATATTCTTTTGAACAACGGACCCAAGAATAATGACATGCCATTAATGCATAGACAAATTGGACATCCCCAGGAAATGGTGCAGTTCGTGTATAAAACTTGTTTGTTAACGTGATACGAAAGCACAAATGGCAAATACTCAAAGCGAAAGGAAACGCAAACAAAATGGTAAAACTCAAACATAATCCCAAAGAAAGATCAACTCAAAACAGAGTTAAAACCAAAACTGCCCAGTCGATGTTAAAACAACCCAAAAGGAATAACCGATTGAACAAAACTCGAAACACGAAACAAAATCTTAGTCAATAAAGATCAGACTGCAGTTACGTATCACCACAACATCAAACAAAAAAACTAAATATTCAGAGAGAGTTGCAAAATCGAAGTCAGATCTCATCTGATTCAGTGATCTCAGTATAATCTAAATGGTAGACCACTTACGATGACACAACATATTAATTATACATCCACATCGAAGCTTTAGACAAATCCAAAGTACACAACACGGAACTTACAGATCACAACCTCAAAGAGAAATTTTCATCGAATCAAACCAAGAATTTCGACGTGTCGCAAAATAATCTTTAAAACGGAAATGGGCCAACTTACCCAGTCAACAAAGCTGCTTGGTTATAGGAAAATTACAAAATTGTCAAGAAGGATTGGGATCTGCGATAGGAACCAAAATCTTTGTTATAGTTAAAATGAAATTTAATGAAACTAATAATAATTAGCACACACAACATAAAGAAGATCTGCTAACTAACTACCAAACAGAATGGTTGAACGGAAATGCTCTAGGTTCGCATGTGGGAGGTGCAGGGTTCGGTTCTCTGCAGTGACCGTTCTCAGTAAGGTTTAGTGACACAGCTGAATTCCGGGGCAGATTTTTACGGAATTAATTGTTGCTATTCATCTTTACCCTTTAGCCTTCTTAAATCTCCTGTTCTCTTCTTTTTTACTTAAAATTGGAGATGTAGAAATACAAGATGCAGATGCGCGATGCCAAACAAAGACTTAATCCAAGTATTCAAGCAGATAGGCACGAATCGGCACGTTTAGCCTAACAATAAATTAGGATTATCCCTCATTTCCGCGTTGTGGCTCCTCCCTGCCCATATCCTTTTTTTGCTCCGGAGATCCTGCTGCTCCATCGATACCTAACTGCATTTGTCTTACTTCTTGTTATTGCCCAGGCTCACTCTGAGCTAGGAGAGCACCAGCATCCAGCATAACATTTTCCCCTCCTTACGGCCGGAAAGATATTAATGTCTAGGGAAGGCACACAACAAACCTACTACTTCAGCCATTTCAATGTAAATTCATACAACATAACTCACCTGGAAAATCCAACCATGAAGTTTTTACAGTAAAGTCTTTACTTTGTTGTGTAATTCTGAAGTTCAAACAGTACTGTTGCTTATTACAAAATTAGAATTTATTTGTAAAAGGCATATTACCATAGCAAAAAATAAATTGAATTAGCAATTCAAGAAAATTTCAAATATTGATTGGATACCTTATCTATCGCATTATTAGCAATAGTTTTGTAAAACTAATAATTAGAGTATGAAAATAAAAATTCTTTCCTCCTTCTTGAATACCAAAAAACCCCCGAAAGCCTTTTGAAAACGGTCAGCTTTAGAATTTGAAAATGGGATCTGCTAAAGCATACTTACTATGATACTCCATCACAATGTCACGCCGGTAGCTCTGAATTTCCAAATATTTGATAGTTGTCATCTATGGAAATGTAATTGATTTTCTAAAGGCAAGATAATCCATAGGACTTAAAATTTCATTTCTATAAAATCACTAAACAAAGCGTAGATATTACAAGGTATTTTTGTACGTATTTATTTAAAAAATGATAAACAGTAATCACGTTTTATGTAAATAAGTCGCCAAATAATAATTACTACATGTTTGATTACTCTTCCTATATTCTGAATGCAGGTATAGTAAATGTAAACACCGTCACCGTCATATTACGTATAATTAATAATTATCGAGCTTCTGCTTCGGTGTTATGACTAATTACCAATCCTATCGAAGGCCACATAATTTTAAACTTTAGATTTTCTACAACATATTCCTTACTCAGATTTTATTTCTTGTTTATTCTTCTCATAATACCATATATGTCCTAATTGTTTGAATATAAATAACAGAGTAATTATTAAACATCTGACGAATTTCCCATGTTGAATGCTTATTACGCTTTTTACATTACCACGAAGCCACTTGTGCGTCCTCAAATTCCATTATTCTGTCACCAACGCCGTACTTCGTTATAATTTCACTAAATTAATCCAATCCCTAGCTACATTTTGAATAAAATTCTCCCAGTATAATTGAAACAAAATTAATTTTGTTGTACGTAGCATATTCTCCGCTTGATCGTTTTAGATTAATTTTTAATAGGAAAAAAATTGTTTTTCTACACTTTTTCCATTCCATAATCAGACAATTTTGTTGAGAAAACCTGACTACAATTTTCTCAAAAATTTATAACGTTAATACGTTGATTCAATCTTACCATAATGAACTTTTTTAAAAGGAAGTGGTTTTAAGTGTTTTTCAGCTTTACGGTTTTGTTGTGTTCATCAAAAACTGCACACAAATGTCGGATTTTTGATTGTTCTGGCTGCATGCAGCATGTACTTTCAATGTTAAAATTCCCCTTTTCCCTTTTTTGAGGCTATTGGATATCAACTGTCGTAATTAGACGATAGAGGAAATTTCTGTTACAAAACTGCAAATCTGTCATTTTCTTGATGTCCATATCACTGTATTTCGTTCTGCTCAATTTTATACTACTTACAAGTGCTTCCAACATCTCAAAATATTGTTCACAACTGATCTTAGAAATATTGACTTATAAATTTAATTTTTTGATTATATTTTAGTATCACAATTTTCGGCAAAAACACAGAAACATCTAGAGTAAGTTTTTAAAACAAAACAATTCAACCAATCAAGACTTGTAAGGAACCATTTCAAAACACTAGACATTGTTGAATTTTTGATGCAACGAATAAAATCTACTACTCACCAAGAGCAGCATTTCAGATTATCTATAGAGATAACAAGGCACTACTGTGAAGACAAGATCCGATATTCTCAAATAAGTAAAATTACGTAAAAGTATTGAAATACATATATCTAAAGATCTAATACGAAAAATAGGTATATTATTAAGGAAATTCAAGTCAGGAAACTGGTAGTACATTAAGAATCACAAAGTCACCACAAGAACTGTTAAGGCATCTAGGATTAGATATTAGCAGTTACACAACTGCAAGACTCCAAAAGTGAAATAGACACGGCAGAAGCTGCTATAACTAAATCTTTTTGTATTTTTACATGACGCAATCTAGAAACTCAGATTTTACAGGAAAAAATGAGATACCTTCTGAATATAGTGCTGGCGGGGTGAACACATCAAATTCAATGGATAGTACTCAGTACAAACATGTCGACCTTTTAATAAATTGCAGTCAAAGAAAACTGTCTGTAGTAGGTATACGGCAAATTCCGGGATTTTCTGACTGCAATAGCTCTAGATGACATTAATCACCTCCAGAGAAAATGATGAAGAAAACAAAAACTACCTAATCAAATGAAATATTTCTTTTGTAAAAGGCTAGCCTTCTGATCCCAAAGAGGATTTTTATGAATCATAACATGTTTGTAAAAGGGCAATTTTAAATATTACAGGACACACTTTGAACATGCAAAAATATCTGAATTTTTAATATTTACTATGATCAAGATATTTTTTGGCAACTAGATCGGCAATAATATACTATGTAAGACCCAATGCATTTCAATTCGGGCAGTAGTGTGTAATAAGAAAGAATTAGAAATCTTAACAAAGCGAACGTAATTTGATTCTTCACAAAAAAAATAACAACCCATATTTTTTCTTTCTCTTTATTTGGTTGAAGTAAAACTACAGTTATTTTAAAATTTATTCACTTTTACAGGTAGAATTTTATCATACACATGCTACAAAGAATCTTATGTAAAATTATTTCAGTAATTGTAATTTGTCATTTATTGGCCGTTGCTTTACTAAAGTTTTCTTACTATTATTGTATCAATTGTTAGTTATTTAAGGACCATACGCAATTTGTTAAAAAGAATAGAATATTAATATTTAAAAAACTCTATCCTTAAATTCAATAAAACTTTGACAAAATGTTTTTTATACTTTATGCTAACCGAATGCGAACTGCCATTATCCATATTTGTTTCTTTCTTGAGAAAAATAACAATTATTACAGTACAAAATAAGTGTTAAAGTTTTTCAAGTGTGCCATGAGCCAATTGATCGTAGTGGTGTAACAACTAATCGAGGATTCCCCTCGCAAACACCCATGATAGCTCCTCTTCAGGCTGCAAACCAACCGTGGGAGAGATGGGGTTTCCGCAGACTTGCGACCAAACGAACAGGGGAATTCCGGGATGCTAAAGAAACACGGTATTTTCTTTGGGGCACTCTACAATGTGTGGCTGCATGACCGTAACCAAGAAATCTTTGTAGTTGACCCCCTTTGCAATTCTAATTAATTGTTTTAATAATTGTATCGTTTGCTACAATGTTTGTTTCGTGAGTTGGCTCTGCGGAGGTATACTTATGCCACTGATTTTGATAGTTATTATACAATTGTCGAAGTAAATAGTCTTATGGGTTTTTGGACTGGATTGGTGTATGCGGATGTCGCAGCACGCTGAACCTCAACGGTATTGGGCCCCCACAAAATACAAATAATAAACCTCCATTGTCTGAGGAAGACCATCCCACTTTAATTTAAAGGTCTTGATGAGGAAATCACTACATGAGCACCTTGAACTGTAAAGGTCATCCCCGTTTTTGGATAAGCTTTAATATTTAAAGC
This sequence comes from Ignelater luminosus, assembly GCA_011009095.1. NCBI lineage: Eukaryota > Metazoa > Arthropoda > Insecta > Coleoptera > Elateridae > Ignelater > Ignelater luminosus. The sequence continues at coordinate 162,192 of VTPC01001452.1, read as the reverse complement.
AAATGCACTTCATTTTGCGCCTGCAGATTTCTTCAAAATATAAAACATATAAATATGAAACATGACGCAAGCGATAAAATAACACAAGTATTAATTCTTTATAAAGATCAATATATTGTTTTGTTTATGTTCGACTATAAAAACGCTAGGATTTTTCTCTTTTTTCCTGCAAGGCTTAAAATACCCGTCAAAAAGGACGATAAAAGAAGCATCATTTTCTTTACTACAAAACGCAATTTTTAAAAAAAAATAATATGGATTTATACATTTGAGAACCAGATTTCGACAAAAACGTAAAAAGAAATCCAGGTTCGTATTGAAAGAAATTGACCTGATGATGATATCTGAAATACGAAACGTCGTATTTAAAAAATGATTACACAGTTTTAAAGAACATAAAAAAGTGCTCTAATAATGTGCTATTAGTTTTTAAATAAATTTGAAAATAAAGGCGTAAGAAATTAAAAACGAAAAATTATTATTTCGGTTTTTTCCGGATATCTCCGGAAGTATTCAAAATTTTTAAACTTTTTAAACGGCATGTTGTTAGGCACATAAATGTGCAACTTTGCAATAATTTAAACAAATTCGTATCTCTTACGGTTTTTGAGATCCCCATACAACTACTCGAATTTGTAACACCCTGTATACCGGGTGCTAATTTAGCACAAAAAGGAAACTTGAATAATGTGTTTTTTATGCCAAAGACTGTAGAAGCAAGCACGATTACTCTGTATAAATTTTGGTCTTGGTATTTAAAACACTTAGAACTTCTGTCGCTAATCTAAATTTTTGTACAGTTAATGAAAAAACTTTTTGCATAAATAATATTGCAGTAAGTACATTCTTTAAATGAATGAATTCATCAAACACACATAACCTGATTTAGCATTAATTGCGCAAAATACATTTTTTGTTAGGGGGAGGACATAGAGCAGTTTTAAATAATTATTACAAGATTGAATTTTGTATATCGGTTTTTTTAAGTAAAAAAAAATTAGTTGCGACATTAATTATGGAAAAGGCTGAACGTATAATATGTCCTTATATAACAACTGTATTGTTCACTCTCTATTTTTCCAACTCGATGAATTAAAAGCAGATTTCAAGTCACGATCATCTTCAAACGAGGAATTTTTTGACCACCTGATCAAGTTTTTATAGAAACATAGAAAGAGTCAAACAGTTGTTTTCTGGGTGTTTTAATAAATTTTACATTCATTTTCCCCTTTAAGAAAAATTAAGAGAACTATGTGGTTTTATTAGACGTATCCAGCGGGCTTTGAGATTTTTATATTTAGAATAACCTTCTAACTACAAATCGTTTCATTTACCAGCTTAAGGGGATAAAGGAATTTTTACGCTCACATAAATTAATGTTTTGTCAACAAAGTAAACTCGCAAATATGGCTCAGAATCGTACGTGGTTGAAAACAACCAAGTCTCATACAGTGGCAATCTGTATTCCTTTATTTAACCAACCGCTTTCTTTATTTAATGACAAAATATGACTCTTTGTTGAAAAGAAAGCATTGTACGTAGTAAATTGTGATTCCCTCAAAAATATAGATATTAGAGAGGTATTGCGTCTTGTCACAATACGATTAATTTTTCTAATCCTCTGGAAATCGGCTTTTCAGATGCTTCTTTCAAGTTTCTTTGATGTATTGGAAATTTCCGTTAAGTTTTTGTAATCGCTTCTGAGTTTAGTTACGTATTGGAAAAAAAGATGAAATAAAACTACCGCGCCGTAAATGATGTTCCTGAGTTTTAATATAATAGAAACATCAAAAACTAGGTAATATCCTTGACATGTAACTAATAGAAAATGAATTATCACACTGACTAGTACTTCAAGAAATTGATTTTTCAATTTACTAAAGTTCCTTTCCAGCACGTTTACAAATAGCTCTTGCCGTAAAAGTTATTAATGTATCTAATTTCTGATTGCCCTTCAAAAGTAAGCTGTAAAAAAATAATAATTTTTAACGGTAGATACTACGTTTTTATAATTTAATTAAAACGTAACTAAAATTATTGAAGTCGAGAACGAGGTAAAATTATAACGAAAAACTTTTTGCAATTAAACGTTTATTTCAGTTTTCAGAATATCTTTGTTCCGTGTTTCACAGTTAAGTACAATTTAGTTTTGTTTCAATTTATTCTTAAATTATTCTTTAATTCTCTTCCATTCCCTTTTCGCAAAATATGCGGTTTTCCCGTTTAGGTATTATTTTAACAAGATTTCTCACAGTGAAATATCCATTTCATGGTGAATACCGAACATGGCAAATATTTGACGTCGTTATCTTTTGAAATCTTCTTTCAAGTGTAAATTCGCATTTGTTCTTATCCATATCCTGTTTTGTTCAAATAAAAGACGATTTGGTATTTTCATCTGGATAGGTATTTTTAATGGGATTTTTTGCCATAAGAATTGAGAAAAGAGGCATTTATCAAACAAACTTGAATTTGGTATGTATTGTACAGCTATAATGAATAGTACATTATATTATCTTTGAGAAAGCGTTGTTTTTCAATGTTTCTATTGCATAACAAGACATTATTACTATACAGTCAACGAAATAAATGTTTTCAATTTAAAAAATACATGAAATTTCAACTTTATTTATTGATTACTCTGTTAATTATTATCTTAAAAATATGACAACGTTATAGTATTATAGGCAAATCCATTAGTAAAAATAGAGTGTAATTTAATATTTTTGATGAGAGACTTTTAAGATGCCAGTGCCCAATTTGTCTGGACAATTCGTTTTAATACGTGCGAAAAAAATGTTTTCAAAACAGGAGCCAGACGCGACAACTGCTTCATTATTAATTTATAGAAGAAAGTATTATCAGCGAAACTTGATACGAAGTAAGATCAAGTGTAAGTAAGGATAGATTTTTGCAAATTTCGTTAATATTATCGCGACTGTTTGATCAGTAAACTTAAATTTAAGATGCCAGTTAAAAAAACACGTAGCGAAATTATTCAATTAATTTATTTTAACCATACAAACGGAAAAAGGCACGTTGAAATTGCGAATACGTTAAATGTGAATATCCGAACAGGGTATAACCTAATAAATCGTATTAAAAATGAAGACAGATTGGAGCTAAAGTCTTCTCCAAGGAGGCCTAAGAAATTATCAGAGCTAAATACACGATTATTACTGAAAAAACTGCAAGATAACCCTGGGGTTTCGAACAAGAAATTAGCAAATGAGCTACTAAACAAAGCCGGTGTGCAGGTGACCAGCAGAACTATTCAAAATGCCCTCAAACGAAACAAATTTACATCAAGAACTGCAAGGAAAAAGCCGTTGCTCTCTCAGATTAACATCGAAAAACGATTAAAGTTTGCTAATCAGACTATTAATCGCGATGAACATTACTGGTACAATGTAATATTTTGCGACGAATCCAAGATTATTTTATATTACAGTGATGGACCTCAACGAGTTTGGCGGAAGGCAAATGAAGCACTAAAACCCAAAAATATTATACCTACCATAAAATTCGTTGGATTGTAAGTGCTGGGTTGGGGGTATATGGCAGCTTCTGGTGTTGGAGAAATGATTTTTATTGAAGGCACTATAAATGACTTACAATATTTAACTATCCTGAAGACAGCAGTGTGCGAAAATTGGGCCTGGAAGGACATTATCTATTTTACCAGGATAACGATGCTAAACATCGCTCCTAAGCAGTACGTTCCTGGATGCTCTACAACTGCCCAAAAGTAATAGAACCGCCTCCACAGAGCCCGGACCTTAACGCTATAGAGCATTTATGGCCAGATTTGAAAATACGAGTAGCAGCGAGACATCCTTCGAACCGAAATCAGTTGAAGACCTTCATCTTGGAGGAATGGAATAAAATCAAACTAGAAGATGGTTTAAATTTGGTCAATTCAATGAAACAACGTTAACAAGAGGTAATATTAAGGCATAAGAGATGCATACTACTAGATATTAATAATTATTATTAATGTGTCCCTGAAAAAAAGAAGTGTTTTTATGCTTCACATAATGCTTAAGCAAGCTTTGAAAACATTTTTTTCGCAGTGTAGATTATCTTACTTTTTAATTAAATTTAGTGCTTTATTGTATTTTTTATTTTATTTTAACAAAATCTTGTAATTATGTAGAAATATATTTAATAAGCAAATTAGCCTTTAAATTTTTTAAATTTCTAAACCCATTCTCCTTTTATTGTCTGTAAAAGTCAGAATTTCGTTGATTTTTAAGTATTGAAAACATTTATTTCGTTGACTGTACGTGAAATAGGCACGCAAGAGTTTCGTCTGAGTTGACTCGTTAAACAGTCATGATCGCCTAGAAGATTATGAACATACTTGGGTATTGGATCAGTTTAAATAAAATGATATGAAGTCACGCAGGTGCAATTTATTGCATTGTTTACAAAATTGAAGATAAACAAAAAATCGGATTTAAGATAAATGCAATGGAAAGCGTAGTTCAAATTTGATGACAAAGCATCAGTCGTAGTTCGGCCTTCTGCGTTTTAGTTACGTAGGTCATTATAAAAGTTGAAGCGGCTATTTAATAATTATGAACGTGATGTTATTCGGTTTTCATTAGGAATAATTGATTAACAAATGAGGACAAATATTTAATTATTTTAAAACATTTTTGGATATTTTCCATAATTAGGTCCTGTCACGCCACTATTCTAAAAACTTAAGGCTCATGTCCTGACGTGAAGCGTTTTGAAAGGGCTGTAGCTTTACATTATTGTTAAAAATTCAGAATTAATACAAAATTCTGTTTTGATCGGTAAATGTATACGTGAAAATACATAACACAGTTCATGCAATTATGTAAGATATAGCAATAAAATCACAGGAAATTATGAAAATTGCAGCCAAGCATGTCAATACTAGTTCCGTAAAACATACCATTAAACTCATTATCAAAAAAAAAGCAGAAGGTAGGAAGGCGTAGCCTGATCCAATTAATGTTTCCTTATCCTAGGAGAACAAGACCTAACTCGCGTTCATGGTGGATTTTTTAAGAAGGTTAATAGAAGATGAAGCTCATCAATAGAGAACGAAACCCAAACTTGAAGGACAAGCCCCGATCTACTTAGAAACATAGATCTTTAACAAAAATAATTTTCCTTTAAGAGGATTATAGAAGAAGCTACGACTAGATTGCAGGCATAGTGACGCCAAAGCGAAATAAACTGAATATTCAATATCGACGATTTTTGATTTGGGATTACTATAATTACCTACCCTTCATTTGTTTACATTAATTCTCTAATTGGGCAATTTCAAAAATCAAACTTAATCTTACTTTTAGAAATACGTATATTTTCAAAAATAAAATATTTTACTTATATCTGAACTTCCATATGCTTTACGAGGTCGTCACCCTTAAAACACACAACATACTTTTAGGAATGATAAGGTTGGGAAACGTCTTTCAATTTGTTTAAAAGTGTAGCTACAACTCACAGCAATATCTACAAATCCTCGAACGTAGAACCTCGAATAAATGTTCGATGTGTCACTTCAACTAATTGTACATAAAATATATTTTTATTTTTTACATCTTTTCATTAAATTTATGTACAGGTGTTTACTAACTAACGTAGGTATGATAGTTTAGGGTGCTTTCTGTTGGAAATCAGACATTAACTCCAATATTAAATTCAATGAATTTTTCCGAATTACATACCAAAGTTAATATGTGCGCAAAATAAAGTTTTACAACACATAATACTAATACTTGAAGTCAGCTTTGGAATGCCGACGAAAACCATCCGGAGCTAACAATACGCTAAAGAATCTAGTAGTTGCGTCAACTCCGAGTATCTTACAATGATATACACTGCGTAATGACACAAAGGAGCGACGCGTCAGAAGTTCCTGCTGATTATACTTATGGGTCAAAATATAACTTTTTGCTGGTAGTATCAAAGCTATTTACGTGTAATAAGGCATAAATAAACAAATAAAAAACAGAATGCTAATTCTACTAGGAGATGGTATTACATACAGGATGATTTTTCTAAACTGGGACACTGGAATATCTCAAAAACAACGCATTTTTAAAACACACGTTTCAAATAAAAATTATTCACAAAATATTGTTCTAAGAAATATACAATTTTCTCTAAAGTATTCCCCATTTTTCAAAAATATTTTTCAAATTACATTTAATGTTAGAAAATTGAAGTCGAATATAAGAATGTTTCAGACAAAAGTTATTTGTTTTTTTAGCGTAGAACAATATTATGTAAAAAATATAGGTTTCTATTAAAAGAAGGAAAGTTGGCCTTTTGTTTCCTTCTTGAAACCAAATAACTTTTATTTGAAACATGTAACGTAGCATTGCGTTGCACAATACTTTAAAATAAGACTCTTTTAGTCTTAGCCCGCTAAACTCAGTAAGCAGCATTAAGCGTGAGAAAGGAGATTAAACACAGTAAAAGTCAGATTAATACATCTATTGTAATCAAATTCCAAAACGCAGAGCAAGATTTGCACAAGTGTTATAAACCAGATAAATATATCAAACAACCGATATTAATGTCAAAGAATCTAAAAATTAGAAAATATAAAAAAGAATTGTATAAGACACCATTTTAAAATTTGTGCAGCAATAAATAAATATACTGTGACACGCAGTATTAATGCGAAATTGTAAACTAATAATATAATAATATAAATATTTCCTCATCTCCCAGAAAGAATTTTGAAAGATAGAATTTAAAAAAAGTAATACTTAATATTACAGTAAACTACGATTAAACCATGAAAAATACTTTATCAAAAATTAAAACACAGTGTGTTTAACTTCTCATCTTGCATCTTCACCCCTGTATGTTCCTTATTTATTTTCTGATCGACTTTAAAAGTTATTTACACGATTTCTGAATATTTTTACTCCAACTACTAGCCTACTACGATCAAAAATAGTTACAAAAAATTAGAGAATCGTAGTAGGTCTAGTTTTATCAAAAGAAGTTATTAAGAAAACTTGCTCAAAATCACAGAAATTGTCAAAATTCCAATCTTACTGATTTTCAATAAAATTATTTAGGTATTCTATAAATATTCCTTTTGAAGAGTAGAACATTTGATCTAAACTTGGAATTAATCAAGAAATAAATAAAGAAGATACAGGAGTGTGAAGACGAAAACTAAAACACACTGTAGTTAAAGCATTAAATATAAAAAATCAAAAGAACCCTGCACAACATGGAATAGTCTGGCTTTAAGAAAGTTAAAATAAAATTATGTAACTTATCCCGCGAAAAGGTCCTGATGAGTTACAGATCTGTACTCCAGTAGAACCAGTAGCTAAAAAGGAACAAAAACACGGGTACACAGAAAACCCATTCTTAACAACTCTTTTCCTTTCTAGTAAAGATAATAACATTCCTATACAAATTTTAATTTAATTAATAAAAATCAAAGATGCTAAAATCGTATGAGATAAAGTAAATTTAAAATAGTAAAATCTCATTTCATTCATAGATTACCTTGCAAGAGGAGCTAATAAGATTTTAGATTTAATTAAATTTATTATGAGTCTGAAACAATCTACGTTTGCAAAAGTTGATCTGCATATGTCAAAATCCGTAAAACTAAACTATGATGACCTTCACCTGGGATAGTAAAACTTTAGAACTCTATGTAGACAGATGAAGGATGTAGAAGACTCACTTTGTAAATCAACTCTCAGCGCGCCCAAAGCAATAGCTAGGGACAACCATCCAACACAGTCGTGCAAAAAGCTCATCTGGAGTTTGAAGCTGAAGTCCCAAAGATAGAAAATACAAAATAACCAGACGGGAAAAAATAAACTAGAAAAACACTTGCCCTCAATGTTGTTGAGACTTTATGAAAAGAAAAGAAAATGAAATAGATCTAGCCCAAAAGCAATGATAAAATGCTCATTTCCCAGAAGAGAGAGAGTGTAGTGTAACGCCTCACTACATACATAAATCACTGACACACACCGAAAGAAATTTCATTGTTTAATGAAAAACTTTTCATGGTTTACTAACATACGCTGGCTATAGTTAAATCAGATGAGGAACATATTTCATTAAAACAAGACAGCGTATTTAAACTAGCGAAGGAGTTTAATGTCAGTTTTGAGTTACTCCATCTTAATTAACAGATTAACAAAAATGTTTATTTCAAGTAAACCATGTTGTTGATTAACAGTTTTTATTTTCAGAAGTAGAATTATCAAGAATTGAATTAACTACTAAATTGACAATGAAATTGTTGATTCAAATAATGAATGTGGTCATATACATGTACATAAAAATACTGACAATGCTACATAGATAGAAATAACAACGTTTCTTATTTGACGCAAATTCAAATAAGGTTTTTATTAGATTTTATCAAGGAATTTTTTCGGTACAAGGTCGCTTTGTCACCTAAGTGGAAGCGCTGCACCAGGTACTAGTTATAAGCAATTTAATCCCTAAACCAAAAAAGACAGAAATACATCCAGCACTACCAAAGTCACACAGGCAAAGTTGTGAAAAACTTCTCGCTAAGCGTTTTTATGGCCACATAAACAGCGATAAAATGCTTTGTTTGGGCGATTCTAGACCAGTATGTTTTAATGCAGTCCTGCCAGAATGTCGCTGCCATAAAAAAAGTACATTTGCTACTTAACAGCAATTCGTATTTGAAATACAGATTGTTTTTAAAACGGTTTTCGCAATTGTACCTCTGAAATTAGTATTCCTTATTTGTAACATATTTTAATTAAACAGATAATAAAATCACACAGTGGCAATACGGTATGAACATTACTAATGATTTAATTCAATATAAAACACTATTCGGCCTTAAATCGTTATATTTCAGTCACCTGATGACAACTTCGCTCGCTCGAATTTCAAACAAGTTTTTTTTTTAAATCACCCGCTACACGCTAGCATATCGCTTGCTCGCTGAAGCTCAGTCTCGCTCAAGTATGAATGTTTGAGAAATTCGCTCGCCCGCTCGCTCTCTTGTGTGCCAGCAACCCAATGAAGACTTCAACTCGACTATAATATACGAAAATTGTCCAGTTAAAAACATTTAAAGAAAATAAGCGGGAAACCCTTAAGCAAATTTTACCAATGGCGTAAATGTTAAAAAAAATAATTCTAAATTATTGGCGAAAGCAACCAAAGAAAAAACTGTCGATTGTCCAAGGTTATCAGCAGTGAAGAGACTGGAGGAAACATGTTTTTATAAGGGAAAAAATATGTATTCCTAAAGAAAACTTTAAAAACAAAATTAAATAGATAAGTACGACTCTCTGGACGGTGCAAAACGAATTTATAAATGAAACTCTGAACTCACTAGAAATGGAGATGTCTCTTCAATTATAAAAAGAATTCTCTAATAAAGGCGAAATCTCAAGGAACAAAAATGTTATCACCATCACTGGTCTCGAGTAACCTTTTCAACAATAAATTTCAATAAAAGAATACTCAATATAAAATGTTTACATTTATAAAGGATAACAAACGGGCACAATTTGAGTTAAGAGAGTCAAAGAAATGATGAACAGATTCTAAGAAAAATCTTATTTTCAGTCTAGGGCAAAAAGGAAGTGAAATACTCTGAACTGCGTAATTAAGATTTGCCTAAATAACATTTAATATTTAGTTTTTGAAAGAAATCTAGCAAAGCGTGCATCGTTCAATGCAGACATCCCATTGTCATTAACGTGAAATAATAAAAATAAATTTACTGAGGCAAACAAGTTAATACAATCCAAATCCAGGGCTAATTTGAAATAGATAACAGGGTAATGAAATAAAATAGGAAAATTAGAATCAAAGAAATTTCTACCTGAGGTGAAAATAGCATAACAGCTGCAAAAGTAACACTCACATTTATATTTCTTTTCTTAACCAGCGCAATACCTAAACGGGAAATTTATACCATGCGTCTCAAGTTAATACAAGGAATTAATCAAATGTCTTCAACCTTTTGATTAAGAATGATGATCAAATAGAGAATCAATTAGTGATAACAAGCTCTAGCTATACAAGCGCAAACAGGAGTCAGAAGATAACTTCTGAAATAGTGATAAGACGAAACCGCTGTTTCAGACAGAAAGTTTAAATACAAAGCTGATGTTAGGTAATAAGATAATTTATTTTTAAAACACATTGTTTTCGATATATATTCCATTCTTTCAGTTTAAAAGATTCACCGATATACTAAGATAGCCGTCATAAGATGAGTTAGCTTTTAAAAGTAAGGAACTAAAGTTTATTAATTGTATAACGTATGATACATGCTTAACAAAGAGTACATAAACTAAAATTTAATGGCTATATTACACACATCCAGTATTTTTAGGCTAATATTAATACTCACCTAGTTACAAATCGGGAAATAATCTTAAGTGTTAGTAAAGTCAAAGTAGGGGTTTTCCCAAAAAAGTTCACAAAAGTTTTGATACTTTGTAGGGTTGTTGGAGTAGGTCCCCTGATGTATGAAACATAATTATCCCCCACATTTTTGGTGAGCTCTCGTAATGAGAGGTAAAATCTGTCAATTTTCTAACTTTTTTCTGTTTTTAGTAAAGATCTCGGAAAATATTGATCTTAGCAAAACATAAATTCTGTAGAAAATTAGACTAGACGAGAATTCCTACAGAATCGATTACATTCATTTTTTTCTAGCGATGATTATCTTATTTTATTATTATCTCATATATTTATTATCAAAGGAACTCTATTTTCCACTAGTTTCATTGATTAATCAAAGCTAAAGGTTACCACAAAATCCAATTGTTGATTAATTGAAAGATGTTTGGATGAAAAAAAACTGAAATAGTTGATTATTTTCGTGATATTGCAACTCACTGTAAATAAAATGAACGTTGAAAAAGCGACGGCACTCATCGTAATTGGATTTAAGAGTTTTCAAATAATTTCAAATGATTGTTTCTGATCAACGAATTTAAGTTAATTTCTGCTCGTTGCATAGAAAGACAGTGATAGCAAGCCAGAGGTAACAGAGCTTCTATTAAATAAAACCAAACCAACAAAGTTTCCTTCTTAATGGTTTACAGAAAGAAAAATAAAAATCGTATAGCTAAGCCTAAAGGTTTTCATTAATTTTTTTGGAACTTCTGCAACAAGCAATTCAAAATTTTTTTCACTCCTATTATTACTATGTAATTCGTTCATAAAGTTTCCTCTTAGACTAATTTGTCCAAACTCTCTTAACCGGAAGGAATTTGAAATGTCAATTGAGACTGAAAAATGATGTCACAGGGTATCAGACAAATAATGTGAAAATGCAATACAAAACTGTAATATTTTGATACAACCTTCAGGCGGACATTTCAATAAAGAAAAAAATGACAAAAAGCACTTCTCTAGCAAACGTCTTAAATTTCTTACGTTTTTCGATCAATATAAAAATAGAATGAACAGAGAGGCTAGAAGAGTTTTTCAGCTTCATTATTTTTTCTTCCAACTTCTTATTCCTTTCTTTTAAAGAATAGTTAACGCTTCAAGCAGATGCTATTTCCCCAGGCAGCGTCTTAAAATAACTAAATTGTGTATTATCTCGGTAATAGTTTCATTTTCAAGATAATTTTCAATTTTCTACAAAATACAATTCAATAAAAAAGTAATTTACGAAACGTATTTTATTAAAAAGAACGTATATATAATTCTACTTCTACTTTAATAACAATTTCAAGTTTCATTACCTTCATTGGAAATCTTAAATTCTTTGTTAAATTGTAATTGTAGATGTTTATGGAAATTACGTCAAATTTCTTTGGATTTATTTTGTACTTTCATTTTTCGTTTAAAAGAATGTAAGTATTTCCATTTATTAAGCGGAAAATTCCACTTCTGTCTATTCTTTCTTCCATTTTATTTTTCCCATTTAAGTCCTACATAAAAGGTAATAACCAGTAGATTACAGTTCAGTTAAGTCAGTTGACAGGTAGATATCTTGTTTTTTATGTTACTTACAAAGCTGATTGTTTTATACGGGGTGTTTCTGAACCAGATGTCAGTTCAGAAGGCGTATATCATGATGTGCATCTCTTTGGAAAGGTTCTCTTAAAATTCAAAAGAGTCTTTGTTTTGAAAGGATGAAAGCATTGAAAATTGGACCAGATTTATACAGTAATTTGTGCCTTTTGTACACATACAAGAAGTATTGTCTCTAATGCGGGGGTACCATATGAGGGTTAGATTTTCCTGAGATAAGATGCAATTTGTATAAAGAGAATTCCAATATTAACCTAGATTTATATCGGGATTTAAGTAGACATGAGGATTAACGGTGCTGTGAACTGGTTGAGACCGATTCCGTATGGCAAAGCCTAGCGGGTAACTATACAGTAGTATCGTAAATAATAATTTCTTACTTTCAATAATTCTAAAGTAATATAATGCAAATAAAAATTATAACTTATGCACTGAACCGATTAAAAGTAACGTAGAAATATTGATAGCAAGACGTTATTTATATGAATACTGAATTCATTCCAATCAATACGATTTTTACACATACTACAACATGATATGAATATCAATGAATTGCTTATTTACATAAATTTTTTTTTTAATTAAATTTATACGTACATCTCACTATTGGGTATCAAATATTGAAAGCAAAAAAAATTAATAAACTGCGGCCGGGCAAAAGAGACAACCGTTTGTGGTGTCATTTTTTATATTAACGCTTCTATAAACCTGTCGCTTGCGAAAATTAATAATTTTAACAAAATTTATTATTATTTTGAATGACCAAATTAACATGATTTTCTATACACGCAAGTATTCGCCGCACTGATTACGTTACTCGCTAGTTTAATCTGAACTTTAGAAATTTATTACGTCCTTATTTATAAAAATTAAGTGGTTTTACTTATGACTTTAGGTATAAAAACCGTTGTTTAATTTATCTAGATAGAATTATAAATTCGGTGAGCAGCATCTTTAAGTTTGTTACGGGCAAAACGGAATTTCATAATCCATTAGCGGTAACCCGAACAGTAAATACATGGGCCAGCAAGCTTGCTCAAGTCGAATGAGGGGTGGTCCGCAAACAAAGAGACGATGCAGCCTTGTATACCTGTATACAAAATAAAAGGTTTTAGGTGACATAAAAAAATGATTTCAGTCACAATCTAGGAGCACCAATAGCGGGAGAAAGCAAAGGGAGAATCCGCCATTAACCTGCCTGCCTTAACCTTGAGATAATTTTCTGTCTGAATAATCTAAATTATTAGCTATGCTTCGTTTTGCGTAGGTAGCAATTGCATATAAGTTAAAAATAATTGCGAAAAAGGAACTAAAGAAGTGACCAGAATACAGTCCTAAGCCAGTTCTCCTTGCGTCAGCAGTGTTGAAAATCTGAAATAGCTTAAGCGCATACAACAAGAAAAACTATTACAATGAATGTTTGTTGATTAATGCATATTATATTGAAATAAAACAAACTGTTGACCAGAAAAATTACTGAAAACTAAAAATCTCTTTTACTATGAAAGTAATCTGGTTCCATAACTTGATTTACCAGAATGCAATCTATAGAGTATTTTTTTTAACTCTAGACAACCAAGAAAGTAGATCTTACAGATTATAATTTACAAGATTTTGAAAGTCTGAGGTGCGATCTTTGGTATCATTCGTTAAATATTAAAAGTGATATTTTGGGCATGCTTTATGCCATTATGCCATTAAAAATGTCAAATTTTGGAAACCCCTCATATGTTTGAAAAGTAACAAATGCACAATAAGGCAACTACCAAAAATGTAATTGATCAAAATCAAAAATGCTTACGTCTAAATCAAAACATATAAAAAGTTTTGTAGTTCTTATAATTGACATTCATATTATTTTATTGCTTACTGGAGTTACTAAGAATGATGAAAGGATTAATGAATGACATAAATAAAAATCAGAGTTAAAAAAACACCACGTTCAAGACAAGCAAAAAGATGCACTTATTGAATATATCAAAAAAGTCATAGCTTAATAGGCGGGAAATTCTCAAACGCAGTTACGCAAAAAGATATGGAAATGGAAGCATATTGGTGGAATTTTAAACAGTATAGTTGTATAATTTTTATTGTGGGAAACTTTTTAGAAATGTGTAATTTTATTATATTACTTCAGACGTAGTAAAACCTACGTGCGTACACAATAGCAAGTCTCTTCGGAAAACTGGGGCTGGTGAAAATGAAGAAGAAACTTTAACAACAACAGAAGAAGAAATGTTTAGCATAGTAGAAGAAGCTCGATTGAAAGGCACAACATACCGGAATCTGTTGTCGGCTTTGAAGATTTCGATTATAACTCTGAAAATAAAAACAGGTAATAATAATTTGCAAGCAGAAGAAATAAACTTAACTGACTACAACATTAGGGGGAGAGGGCAACACTAAAGACTTTAGAGTTAAGTTTTTGCACATCTTAACTTAATTATTAAAGTTTTACTTTTTATCAATTTTGCTTTATGAAAGTCAACTTCTGAGCATCATTTTACGATGGTGTTCTCTAATCTAATCCTATCTTTAAATTAAAAAATAACATAATTCGGTACTAGCCTTCTCTCCCCTATCTCACCAGAAAAACCGGAACCAAACAACGCTAAACCGGGGCTTAAAACAATTGCGCCAGAATTTTAAAACGCTACGAGAAAGATATCTAAGAGAATAGAAGATATAGCGAATTCTGCAGCGGCATGTACTAAAGCTTATAAAAAAACTTGGAAAAAAAGAATATGTTAAAAGAAATATACTACGCAGAAAAGAATTAACATACTAGAAGACTTGGCAGCTACCGAAAAGAAAAAGGTTGTAGTATACCATCAAATTGCTGCTCCACTAGAAAGCCTTAACAAAATGGCTGTTTAATTTTTGTAAAAACAAACTATTAAATTAAATAATGTTAGATATTTATTAAAGTTAAATGTAAATAAAGCCAATGTTAAGAATATTTATGTATGTACACTTATGTTCGAATTATTTATTGATTTATAACTACATAACTAACAACTACTATAACTGTAAATAAACGACAAACTCTCAAATTAGAACAATCTTATTGTAGGTTTCTTGCTATTCTCTTTATATCCCATCTGCTAATTCCGGATTTACTCTCTGGTATGCTTCCTCTTCGACATTTACATCATCGCCATTGTAACTATACATTCCAAAAATTTTTTTCGGGATTAGACTCAGATAGGTACCTTAGGCTCAATACACAAATTGTACAGTAGGCAATAATTATTTTGCGAAGATAGTTAGACGATAATGCAAAATTCGATATTTTAAAAGACTAAACCTTCCTTTCAGGTTATTACAGCATTCAATTTTTGATCGTGTTCTTTTTTTTTGATGACGTTAAAATGAAACTGTGTAGAATATGGAGGGGAATTGTCAAAAGGTGGTAGCAGCCATGTTCTTAAGAGACATCCGAAATCTTCCAATAAACAATAATCAGTATACCCTACCTAATGGAAATTTCTAAAACATCTTTGCACAGTTGACTAATTCAATATAAACGCGTCGTTGGTACTTTTCAGCAAAAGAGCGTTTACATTTATTATCTTTAGATTTACGTCACAAACGTAAATCAAATAATGCTTTTGATTAATGTGTAAATGCTCGGGATATTCTGGATCTAGAATATTTAGGAGATATATTGGCCACGTGCGCGCCTTCAATACACCCAGTGACTCCAGGGAAATCATTTTATTGGAAAAAACTAGAATAATAAAAAACAAATATGTATTGATTTACTTTTATAATTTCCGATAACAATGTACTCTAGTCTTAAACGGTTTAATTCCTCAATTGTTCTAGGAAATCTAACCCAACGGTAAAATATATCGAAATGGTTTAAGGCATCCGTGATTTCCTGGATGCAGTAAGATACAGATTACTGGTTCACATCCAAAAATTGGTTATTAGCTATTATATCAAACTGGTAGCTACCTCCAGCATAAAACTTTCAATTACGGAGATACAAAAAAATAAATAAGTTGGAATAAGAATAAATTGTAAAACAATCACTTACCCTTGTACCTGTACAAATTGTTGTTGTTCTAAATATTCCATTTCATCAGTTACCACAACCTGGTTTAATTCTTCCATTTTATACTACTAAATGCACTTTCATTGAAGTTTATAAATAGTAATTAAACAATGTTTGATAATTTTATGACATATGCAAACGTGGTCGCTAAATACCGAATGATATTTTAGGCGTGTGCTAATTAACGATAGGTCAGAAATCTACTATCAGTTAATTCCATGGGTTAACAATCGATCGATAAGTTAATGAAGGGTGGAAAATTGGACCGCAGGTCTTCATTTATCTTTGACTAAGTTTTCAAAAGAAAAATTTTTAATTTCTGGCAAAATTACCCTGGTTATGTTTCGGATTCTTCTATTACAGGATAAGAAGTTTAATTTTAATAATTAGATGACGGTAATCCCACTCTAGACTTAGAGCACATACAAAATTGTCGTAGACGACATTACAATATACAAAAGAAATAAACTTACATTACGTAAAAATGTATCCAAAATATTCTACAGAGATAAATAAACACTCAATTATAACTTACACTACTTTATAGCTTCTTAACAATGCACCACTTCCAGATCGTCAAATATTCTCTTGCACGGGAAGTTGTAGGTAAAGACCCTTATTAGAAACAGATAAAGATTTTATAAGTTTTACCTTGTTTATTTTCACAGAAGGGATGAAATATATAAACTCTATTTCTAGTAATACCTTAACAAGGATTTCATATTTAACAATGAGCCTGTTAAGATTCTTTCTCTAATTATATTTAGCGACAACAACAGAATTTTATAAAGAAAAAACACTTTTTTTGCGTAAAATCAATAATAATTGAGTTTCTCCTTTTGTAACCCGATCCGTAGATACACTGTACAGTTTTGGTTACGTACCGTAGGCCTTGTTAGATCTAGATTTAATTTTAGAGAACCAAATCTAAAAATTTAACAACTTATGTAACGAAAATGTGTAGTTCTACGTAACAGTTTTCATCGTTTTAGAAAAAGAGTATTTTAAGAGAAGTAAGAAGAAAAAGAAAAATAAATTGTTAGGTAAATCTAATAAAATGACCAAACTAAAGAAATAAATTATGAAAGAACAATCTCGAATCGAAGTAAGGGGTACGATTGAAGATCAAAGGAAAAGGTAAAAGTAGATATAAATCATTATTGTATATTTACTGTATTTTATCCTTACCACAGCTTATCGTAATTTCATTTTTGTTCGGATTCAATATTGGTCTATCAGGCTAGATAAATACTTTCATTCCAAAAGATACGGTTTGGAAGTGAAATAATGACGTGAAATTGGAAGTAGCTGGAAGTAATACAATTTTATTTTTTTCTGTATCTGGTCTACCTGTCTTATAGAATAACTTAATGGAATTTTCAAACCAAATGACAGAAGAGTCTAGTTCGTAAATAATGACACTTTCAATTTTCTGTAAGGATAGGAACATGAAACTATATAAAAGGTGCTTATGTGCTCATTGCTTATTCAAAAAAAATTTTAGATTTTAATTTCCGTTCATTCTAATTCAGGTGATCCTGTAGATTCGGTTTCATGCTGTATGACGTAAAAGATCCTTTTTAATTTTTTTTTATCTGTTGAGACCCCTGAGATGTTTCAACGAAAATAAACTTACTGTCACGTACGCAAAGTATGTTTGAACAGCTTGTAGGTAGACAGAATTTGTTTAAATATTATTTTAGCAATTTTTGTCAAGATTTTGCTCATCTCTACCAGACCACATACGTTCTATAGTTTCACATTTCTTCACATCACCTACCTTCACCTTCGCGGTAATAGTTGTGCATTTTAAAAACCTCAGAGCACAATCCAATACAGCTGCCTAAATTAAAAAGAACATAAAATTCGACTGTGATCTTTGGTGTTATAAAGATATAGAGCTACCCACATGTTATATAAAGGACGCATTTAACACTTCTCAAAGCAAGAAGAGTAAATAAGGTAGAGAATTTAAAAAAGTTGCACAGTTTCACAGCATATATCTATAATTTGTAATAATAATAATAACATGTACTATTTACTAAATGTAAAATTTGTAACCTCAATATGTGCTATGTAGAAAGTAATGTACTCGATGAAAAGTTGCATTCACCTGCACAACTGCTGATTCAGCATGAAGATGTAGAATCTCGAAGTTTCCTGACTTCTACAAAATGCACTTCTAAATATTAGCCTTTTCTCTAGTCTCTCGAGCTCAGCAGTAATGTTTCATTACCTGTATTTATCTTATTTACTTTTCTAACTAACTAACAATACATTTTGTTACGGGAAAACTGGGCATTAGTGACCCTCTTGAATAACTCGGCAGGTCGGAGACAGGGTGGTTTGGCGGTACACTGTGTGATTAGCTTACTCTTAAATGACAAAATAAGGAAATGAGTCAGAATCACTGAGCGCCAACGGCGGTAATCCTTTGTTGTTAAATAGTAAGGCCTCGTCATAAGTCAAGTATACGAACTTTTTGTAAACTTATGAAACTCGTTAATGCTTTGTTTATACTTAAAATAATTGAACTTCCGTAGTACACCCAGTATATTGAAACTTCCTTTGATGTTAAATACTTTGTTACAAATAAACACCAGGAGTCCCGTGTCTTGAACGACGATCTCAAAGGTTGTAAATATTCACGCGTGATAGTGTATTTAATATGCACGAAGTTCATCAATGGGCTGAAGAAAACCCTGAGGCATTAAGAAAGATCTATCATTAACGACGTTTTAGTTTAAATGTTTGAGCAAGAATTATTGGAAGAAGACTTATTGGTCCACATATTCTCCCAAATCGACTGAATGGTGAAAGTTATTTACAATTTCTTATAAAAATCCTTACAGACCTATTGGATCATATTCCCTTGGTAATTTGATTTTCCAAAGAAACGATGGAATTTGTATCGTAAAATAAGTCTGAATTTACGTTGTCAGTTATATCTGCTAATCTGCGAATGTATTAAACTCTTTAGCGTTTTTCTGGCACTACACAGATAATTTGGTTAGGTTCGCGCACAGTTTATTTTTAAATAAATGCAAGATCGTGGCAAAATGTACAGTTTCCTAGACACCGCTACGAGTTCGACAGCTGCCTGTCCAGAAGGTTGAAACGAACAACTTCTAAGGAGCAGATCTTTACTAAATTGATTAATAACCAAAGGGTTACCTCTAGAGTTTACTATAAACTTCTTCAGCTTCAGGCCAGCTGAACAAACGATAATTACATATCAATACAGTAACTTAAATAATAAACATTATTACGGTAACTTCACGTATGGTTTATGGACGAGATTCTGTATGTAAACATTAGAGTTCCAATTGGGTTTCTTATATAACGATAAGTCTGTGTTTCAAACTTAAGGAAATTTGAGCATAATAAGATCAACGGTAAACGATAGTCATCCTGAACATCAAGAAATTCAGATATAAAATTTCTTGGAGTGGGCTGTGGCAATATTCAACCAGCACTGAAAAATCTGCACATCAAAGCACTGACAAATTCGCGATATAATATTCTTTTACAACGAAAACTACATCCAGGCGAACTATACTTTAATTGACGACACGGAAAGCGAGACCGTAAAGAAGAAACTCTAAAAATAACAAGGTGGAGGGTATTTAAGAAACAAAAAGTCGCAGAAGCAAGAAGAATTCTTATTGGCAAATGAGATATTAATACACGCCCTTGCTGGTCTATAGAATATTTTGCAAGATAGAATAGGATGTTCCCACCCCAATGAGAAGCAATGAATCGTCTGCATCTTGATAGGTTAAAAGCATTCACAATATAAATCCAAAAATATCGAAATTAATACAATAAAGCATTTATCATTTAGAAATGTTTTATAAAAGAAAGATATTAAAAAATGAATTTACAAAGACACACGCATTATCTCTTCTAGACAATATGTCACTTAACAAAATTTATAACGTCTGATTATTAGAAAATATAAAGACAAATTATATTTTTAAAAAAGTATCTTTCTGAAATTCTTATTTTTAAATTTAAATACGATATTCAGAAACTGTTTTAATCAATACATAGCGATATAGGGAATGCGCTCACAAAGATATCAACGTAGTAAACACTACCGGCAGGCAGGCAGATCATCGCAATTGTCGCGCGTAGCGCGACTGCTTTAGAGGCTGTAAGCCTCTCTTAAGCATTCTGGAGGTGGCATTCTGGCCAATAACGCTGCTCGTCCATTGAATGGAGCTGGTGCAGTTGGAGTTGATGTTGGTGTTGGTGGCAAGGCAGTGAAGTCGGCTTGGGACGCTGGATTATTTTTTGTTGGCTCGTTGGCTCGCGGCGGTACTTGTAGATGGTGGATGAAGTTAGCTGGTTGGTGTTGTAGTGGATTTGGAGTTGTTTGTTGAATGTCGGAAGCCGTCATCGTGGATAATTGTTTGATGCGGTGGAGCGGTAGCGGCGTTGGAGAAGATGTTGTCGTTGTTGTCGGAGAGGAGGTAGGGTGGATGATTTTTGATTGGAAAGGTGGTTGGTGGGGAAGGAGTTGATTGGATTTGGGTAATATTGGAGGGAAGGTGGGTGTGGTTAACGGTTTTTTTCAGAAACACAACCCCCCACGGTTCGCGCCGTGAGAGGATTTAGGAAGGGAGAGGGATGGGAAAGGTAAAGGAGCATCAATGCGGTAACGGACGGAAGCAGAAATTCAGCAGCTGGAGGTGGCGATACCGCGGAGCCTCAGGCGCGGATATCAGCCGAGGAGTTCATGGAGTTGGCGACCTACCTCCCACTGTAGGTCGATTCGGAAGAGGCTGAGAAAAATGGAAAAACTCTGCCAGCACCAGGTCCCGACCATGACCCGGCGGCACTTGCAGATGGAGTATACGGAGTGCTGCTTACTATTCTGCTTCAGTGCATTACCGCACCGACTGGTTCCAGGTCGACCGTTTCGCGGGCGCTCGAGACCGGACTGCCCGTACAACACTACCGGGCGAAATTTATTAATTATATATGACTTCCAGATGCTATTTTATGTATGAGAGAGAGTCTTAATTCTTCAAAACAACCCAACAACTTGGTGCACATTGGATCCAGCACAACACAACCTAGCCCAGGGATAAGCTAATCCAGACAATGAAACCGTTTCAGTAGTCAAGATACAATTTGTCATTTGCTTAAGTTAATTGTTTCCTTTTACATGCCACAATGGAAACATCTGTTTTCCGTGGATTACTAATAACAGAATTATTATTAAAAGCAATTTCGAAGATAGTAGATTAATGTTTTGATTTGATTTTATATAGACTTGTAACTTAGGAAAAATAACATTTCCCAGAAAAGTTATGTGCTCCATGAAGATACTTATTGAGAGAATGATTTGGGATTTTTTGGGTTTACAAAATACTGCCTCATCAATGAATAGCTTCTGCAACAAGATTTTGGAACGATTCTCTAAAGCAAACACTCGTTGTTGATTTGTCTTAACAGTCTGCTAGGAAACATGAATTGTACAAGAAATTTTTTTAGGTATTAATAATTGAAGATTGTTGGTAGCACAAAGCTAACCAAAGAAAAGTTGCTTCTGGAGTACTACGGCCTTATATATAAAAAGATTGATTACCAATCAACTAAACCTTGTTTATTTTTATTTTGTTTTAGTAAGTACTAATAGTATGGATAGTATAAGATTGCTTGTCTTATATTTGAGCAATTCTAATTTGTGCTGAAGTTAATCCTTGTTGCACTAATAAAAACCTTCTAAAAATAAAGCCTGCTTACCTACACCAATTTCCTTGAGTAAGTTTACATAGATGTGTAAAAGTCTAATAATTCTCTACGTTAGCGCTTGGTTTATTTATTTTTACATCGTTTATCACGAAGTACCTCAGAGCAAGAACTTGTGTTCTGGTATACCTTAAGCCTTATTATCAAGGGAATAATTTAAATTGAGTAACTACAGTATCACAGAGACTTTTTTAAATTGTTTTAATTATTTTCACGTTTATACCACGTGCTAGAAATTAATCAATTGGTAATATGTAGTTAAAATGTAATTTAGATTATAAATCTTGGGTCAGAAATCCATCATATCTCATAAATTTCATTTAATTCTCCTAATTAATAAAGTTCTTCGACAAACTCTCGTAATTAAATGTTACAAATTCACATACTTAGATGTGTAGCTTGCAAAAACTTGCGGCAAACTGCTCTCTCTGTCTCTCTCTATATCTCTCTGTGAGAAATTAGGAATTCCCTATCATTTCTAACAACTGAGACAATTTAGTTTTTGTTTTCAATCAATTTCTCCTAAAGAATTGCTTTTTGATGACTCAATAATGGTGATTGTTACTAATTATGAACCTGGTTATAACGTACTCGTAGTACACCTAAATTATTACGCAATTCTTCTTATACAGTCTGTTTATTTTATCGTATTTCACAGTTATAGGCAACACATATTGCAGGTAATGTAATTATTCATTCTTTAAATAAAAAAAGTGTCTCTATGACAAAGAGATTACTAATAACTTAAATATCAAATTGTCGATGACATTTTGATTTTCTCCATGACTAGCCTTTTTAAAATGGAGATTTTATTCATTACATACAAAGACAAGTATGAAAAACATGCACATGTAATTTGTGTGTAAAATAAATAGACTGTATGTAAAAGTCTTTTGACCATTCCTTAGAAATACGTTTATCATGTTAATGCTCAGAGTTTGCATTTGTCATGTAACATTGCGTTTCTTTGACCATTAAGGCAAACACACGCAAGTTTGGGCTGTCCCCTTTTTTATAACAACCAAATGCACATAGTTATTCCAGTTAGTTACTCTTAAGCTGCAAAAACTTACCATTATCTAGATTCTTACAATATGCCTGCTAGTTTACAGAATATCTATTTGATTTCCCTCCTGTACACTGAATCTGGCGAAAATTCCCTCGTCTAACTACTAGCTAGCTCTGGATGTGTCTCGAAGGAATTACTCTACTATATTTTAGTACTACTTATGCAATCAATTTGTTGGGTTATATTTGAAAAACTAACATAAATACAAAAATGTATTTTGTGCAAAATGTATAAAATATCAGAAAAGAAAATTTGGTAGTTTACGCCAATTTTCGGTAACAAAGGCATCAATAAAATATTCACCACATTTTTTTGTTCTTGTGCTTCTATCATAAAACAGAATTATTTAAATTATTAATACCTTCACTCTCACTTATGCCCCTAAAGAAGTATCCATCTTTATACTTAAAGTTGCTAGAATTTCTTAAGGGGTTTGCGGAAAGATTTTAAAGGGGACCGAAGTTGACAGAATATTTGGAGGTTTTATAAGTTGAAACTTTAAAAACTTACAAAGTTCCACCATCGGAACTATCTTAAAATATTAAGTAGCAGTTTTAATTCGTTTCCAAGTGGTTATTTATAGTAACTTTCTTATCCGTATCTGAAAGAAGTTTTAAACTTTTCGTCTAGATATTAAGTAAAAAAAGTTTTCCAATTGTTATTTCAATTTACAATAAAATAAAATTAGAAGGCTAAAAAAGAAATGTACATTAGATCCTTTTCGTTTTTGTCGTTTAATTATCATGTAAATTTAAAACCCTTTTACTTCTAAATTAGAACCCCTTTAAAAATAAAATTGTTTAACTCTGGTAACCATTCAGTTTCAATAAAAAAAACTTTTTATTCGCGGTCTGAAACGTAACAAGTGAATCTTTATTTAATTTAGATATTTTTAGAAAAAGTAAAATTAATTATCAACTCTTTAATTAATCTTCTTTATTATTCAAAACATCCCGATAAAAAGTTAATGAATATTAATGCAGCAATTCAAAATTAAAAGCGGTTTCACTTCCATAACGCTTTTGCTTCCATCTTATAATTAGTTCGATTCAAAAATAGCAGGTTATTTGTTTTTAAAAGTTTTGTACCGTGTGATGTTTACTAAATCAAATGAAAAACAAGAATGGGAAAAAGTTGCTCTTAACAAACATCCGTACATGGTTCGGCAGTGGAAACCAATTAAGTTTTTTGTATTACAGACCATAATCGTTAAACCTTTCATACTTCAGTAAACGGATACAATAATCATTAAGGTTTTTAGCTGTTTTTTATAAGTTCTTCGTTTTATTGTAGCATTAAATTATCTGTTGCCTTATTGGCCAGACATTCAGCATTTTCATTTCTATGCAGTATATTAAAGAAATTATCATAAGAACCGATAAATTTAAAATTTATGCAGCAGAAAAAATAATTTTTTGTGTTATTTAAAATTATACTTCTATAAAGTTTTACAAATTACGAATACCAGCATATAATAAAAATGATGTGTTCATTCGAACAGAAGATTGATTTTGATAATGAATTAGTATAAGAAAGAAGAAAAAAGAAATAAAGTAAATAAAAAGTTTATTATTATTTAGCCTTCGAAAACAAATCTAACCCTCATATATATTATATTCTTTTAATAACGGAGAAGTCTCTTATATCCGCTGTACAAGATAAGGGCTTGTATATTAATAAATTAGATTTAATTCCCTATAATGCTACATTCTGGTAATCTGCAGTAAGTGGGAAGTACATTAATAAAATATAACTAAGGGATTTTTCCTTTCGATAAATTAAGCTTGGTATGGCCTTTCTTTATGGAACACCCTGTATAACTTAGATTAATGATTATTAAGTGCCCCCTACTGTTTAAGATTCCAGTCTGGAAAACTTTGTAGCTTGTCCGTCACCAACTTTTATTTCAGTAAATTATACCTAATACTCTAAACTAAGTTATCTGCATTGTCACAGTTAAACTTACCTTGCGCTATAAAATACGAAAAATTAAAATTCTATTTTTACATTTAAAAATACATCATCTGATTAGATTGTATAACGTTTCACATAACAAATGTCATCTACTAATTTACACAATAACCCGGTGTGTTTGAGAGGAAACGATAATACTCATGCTGGAAACTCAAATATTTAATGAAAGGTAATCCCAAGTTATCTCATTAATTATACTACTTTATTCAGAAGCATGGCACAATTTCTATTCGCTTTACTAAACAGTTTTCCATGTTATGAGGCATTTTTAATTGATTTCCTAACAGTTTAAAAATTTGTTTTTTTTATTATTTATCGTGTGTTTTCTATTATTATCATGCAGTCATATACATAAATAAGCTCAATACATTTTTCAGTTCTTTAAGTATGTAGACCTAAAAAAATTAAGGTGTAACATACTAATTGATAATTTTACTGACTTTATATATTTTTTAACAGTTTTCAAAAAGTCTTTTTGAAGAGAATAGTTGAATAAATTTTTAATTTCTAACTATGTTTTATACCAGTCAATATTTCTGGGACAAAATATGATACAGCCAAAGTCGACTGCCGTTAGAAACTAAACTACATAAGTTAATATGGTAGTTCAGAATGTAATTTTAAGTTGAAGACATGCTATCCTTATTTCTAGCTCTTATCTTGTACATTTTTTTGCATTGTTTGACTTTTTCATTTTCTTATACTGACTTCCAGAAAGACCCCAAAAATACATGACGCCGCCATAGGAGGTTTTCACAGATTCAAAGATCTCCTTCGACACAAAACAATAAAATCTCACCTAATTCTAATCTAACCCTGAATTCTTAACAGATAGGGTCTTTAGTTTCTAAGCGTAATTCATGATCCTTTCCTAGAAATTTCGTTTACAGCAGATACAATGTGTTGTCCTGTTTACAATTTGTATGCCGTTCCCATTTTATGAACAGTGTTATTTCTTAAGCAGATTATTCATTAGCAACATCAGAGCATGTGCTTAACCCATAATTTGTTTTTTTAGCTGCTCTAGTACTTCCACTAGAGTCGAGACAACCTGTATTTGATTTTTATGTATCATAAAATTTTCCCAATAAAGATTCAAAATATTCTTACTTATTATTTTCTTTTTGGAACAACATTTTTGTGCAATGGTCAAAATGAGAAAAAAAATTTGTTTGAGGACAAGA
>VTPC01001452.1:89089-129866 GCA_011009095.1 Ignelater luminosus | reverse complement strand
GGAAATGGGCCTCATCACTCAAGATGATTTTTCGATGGAATTCTGGATCATTTTCATGCATTTCAACGACCCAATCAGCAAAGACACGACGTTGTTGATGATCGGCCGGCTTGAGTTCTTGTGTTAACTGGACTTTATAAGCCTTAAGACCCAAATCTTTATGCAAAATACGGTGTAATGACGTTTGTGGAATGGCTAATTCCAAAGAACGACGAGGAATGGACAAACCTGGGTTTTCTTTAACACTTTCGGCTACAACAGCAATATTCTCGGCTGTTCTTGAGCGACGTGCACGGGTTTTATTCTTCACATCACTAACTTGTCCCAAGAGCTCGAATTTTTTCACCAATTTCTGTATTGCGGTCCGACAAGGTGCTTCACGGTGACCCAAAAATGTTCGAGTTTTACGAACCGTCTCTGCCAAATTTTCACCATTTTTATAGTGAATTTTAATAATTTCAATGCGTTGTTGAAGCGTGTATCGTTCCATATTTATTAATGGCGTAGTTTCTACTTGTCAAATGTCAAAAAATGATAGCTTCAAAAGTGACATCTACCGAAATAGCGGGCTATTCAAAATAACACCTCTTATTGGAAAACCCTATATGTTATTTAAACTCACACTATATACATTTTATCTGAAAGAATAACTATTAAACAATACGTACACAAATAAAATGCAATAAAGATATGTTTACTCTTATTTCTTTAATTCAAAATAAACTGTTCAGAAATATAAAAGAAGTAATACAAAGAAAAAATGTTAGATACGACATAAAGAAGGTTTTGCGGTGCAAACTGCCTAAAACAACACCCCTTCTACGGACACACATAGTTGACCTCTCGCTCTGTCTTGGTCTGAGTCTTTCTGGCACTGACCATTACCGCACGCGCAAATCGCGGTAAAATTCAGGCCGTGCCTTGCCAGACGCGGTCTGGAACGTGCTAAAACGAAAAATAAAACTCAGATTTAAACAAGAGCTTTAAAAGACCCCAATACACCCCATGCGCAACGGAAAATTTAAGCGTGAATTAATTGATATTAAATCAAGCTTGGCCCGGAACAGCACCGACGGAATTCCAAGAAGCGCAAATGTGTTATAATAAACATTGAACAGACGGAATTAAAAAAATGTTTTTAACAAAAAGGTTTTAATTAGTAATAATTCTAAACAAAATGCTTGCGATAGAAAGATTTAATAAACGAAACTAAATATATACGCAATTTAATAAAAATATCATAAGATTTTTAAAATGACATTACATCTTTTTAATTGTTAGTGTTTACTATTTTGTTAAAAATCTTTCGTAAACTTATTCAGCCCGTATTTCAAAGATAAAACGTTTTTTGACATATGTTTATCTAAAACTTTTTAAAAAATATATCAGTCGGTGATTCTTGAAAGAGCCAGTATAAATGGGCCAATGAAAGTAGTCCAACATTTTCTTAACTAGAAAATGTGAAAATTTAGGATACTACAACTTGACAAGAAGGCGGATTTTCAAACTAATTTGTAAAAGGAAGATTTTCTACTTTAAATCCTACATCTAAAATGTTGAATAGCTCTTGTCGGTGTAAATCCAAAAGCATGACAAGTTTGGTTTTTCGAAGGATCTTTCGTTTTTATAAGAACAAATACCAAGTGTGAATTCGATAGAAGCTATCGCGCTAAACGCAATTAAGATTTGAAGTCAGATATCAAGGTACTTTTATCCACCTTAAAGTAGGCCGCCCTAGTTTAATGGTACAAATATAAAAACAGCTATAAGTACTCTACCGTTGCTATAAATAGCACTCAAACTGGAGCCATAGAAGCGTACCTGACCTTTTCATCCCTAGACGGTTACTGCCAATGCAAGAAATATGACAATAGCTTACAAACCAAATATTCTGGTGATCAGTTGATCACAAGAGATGCGACTTCATGTCAATGAAGACAGATAAGATAACCATATAAATGTAACAAGATTTAAATATAAGAGCAAAGCCTTCAATACCATGTTTTAGGAAATACAAGTATATTACTTAACACACCCAATTCTTCAGTAAAAATGGTGTCTTATGAAAAAAACTAATACTGAAAAGAAAACTGCAGCAAGGTTTCCTCTATGGACCAATTTTATTCATACTATATGTTAATAAATTGCTACTTTAATGTGACAAACCAATATTCTTGATTAAACGCAGACCATACAACCTGAAACTTACCTAAATCACAGCTATCCAAACTTCAATAGGTGTTTTTCGTAATTTTGATGAGTGGTTCTCGGTTTTCATGGAGAAGACATAAACACCAACTCAATCGTGGAGATTTTGAAATTTACTTGTAATACGGCCTAATTTTGACCTCCTCCCACCAACAAAAGAACTTTTTACCAGCAGTGTCGGATCTCCAGCAATATGACTAACTATATATAACTAAACTAAATAATTGTTAAAACTACTAAGTTAAGTCTACTAGGATTACCAATTCCACAACATGATTCCAAAAGCCACAAGAAGTTTATTTATAAAAGTGTTGTACAAAATCTTTCCTAATTGTAAAGCCAGAAACATCGCTCAAATAAATTCAAAGATTTTTAATAATCTTAATTTTTTGGCAACTGGTTTAAGATGTTTTACTGCATATTAACTGACCTCAGAGTTTTTAAGAGTCTTTATATTGAGACACTTCCTTACTATATTTTAAATATTTCTAATTGCATATCAACTGTTAGTGAACAAGTGCGGTTGCAATATTTATCAAATTCTGAAAAATTTATTTATTGTATTCTTTTATAATAGCAGACAGGCTATAGAGTAACTCGTCTTTAAAATTAAAATAAGCACACAGACTCAACAACAAATATGGTCGCATTTGAACTTAATTAAATATTAAACATTGTTTTATATTCTTTATTCAGTTTTCATTAATAGCGGCTTTTCTTAACACTTCAATTTCTTTTTGTAATTTATACAGGGTGCTTTAGATTACTAAGACCGTAGCAATTTTAATATCGAAAACATTTATTAGGATCAGATTTGACTTTAAAAAGACATTTCTAAAAACAAAACCATATTATCTTAAACACAGTTTAATTTATTTAATTGAAAAACACTTCTTTTGTTTTTTGAAATGTCAGTTTACGCTATTCTTAATGCTATAGTATCCGTAAGCAAACCCTGATCTTAATCAATTTTTTTATGTTAAAATTGGTATGGCCTTTTAGTAAGCTAAAACACCGTATATTAATTGATCATCTATCAAATATAAAATACATGTAATGCACATATTTAGTGTCATTATCAGTCAATGAATTAATAAAAGATGAGGATTGATTGCTGAATCCTTTTAATTGTTCTAGGAAGAGTTTACGACACGATGTGTCAAAACCACATTTGTTATTCAGTCAGCACCTTCCTCAATAATTCATTGAGCTTTCTTTTCAAAGAAATCGGAAAGCTACTGCCACTTTTAATGGTCTCCAAGTACTCAGGTCACCGAATCAATCAATACGATTACAATAGATTAGACCAAGCCTCCTTATTATATTATCTAACCTTCAAAACCGTTAAACCTGTTTAATTAACAGGGATTGAATCCTTTGTTTTAGTTATATTGCAATGAAAAAGTTTATTATTTAGAATTTGTTAATATTTTACGTTTTGTCTATTTAATTATATTTAATTATAACTAGTTTTCAATCAGTATTTTCTTTTTCAGATTACTTTTAATAACAATGACAACTGAAGACAATGGTAATGTTAGCCTTTTAAAGCCAACGTCTAGTAGTGAAGACCTAAGTGAATATACAGATGCAGATGAAAGTATTTCTGCACCTACCGAATTTTTAGCAGAGGTAAGTTTCTGTAAAAATTATAGGATGATTCAAAAAACTTGTACTCAAGGTTGACCATGGAAAGAACGACGTATGACATTTTTTGATAGATAAGATTTGCTGCAACTCTTTTCTTCAGATTATAACATTTGGATTGGTATGACATCGACATGCCCAATTGTTTGTCTCTGTCTTTCATGGCCAGAGTTAAGTGCAATTTTTTTAATCATTAATACAAAATTTGAATATTATCCATTTCCGCTAGTATCTAATACAAAAACCCAATACAATTCAATAAATTGATTTTCCCACAGGCAAGTTAGCTGTTTTCGTATCTCTTACGGTTTACAATATCCTCTAAATAACCCAATATAAAGGGTGTTACTTAATGTTATGTACTTATTTTAATGGGTGATTCTTGGGCCAAGTCGAAAAATTCATATAAATGTATGTCCTAAAATGCTTGGTTTTCGATATACAGGGTGTTAAAGTTTTTATCTTTTTTACCAAAGATTTCGAAAACCGTTTGAGATATTACACTAAATTTTAGTATAGATTGTTGTGGTATAAAAACACAATTTTTGACCTAAAACAGCTTTTTTTTATTTAACCAGTGGCGTAAGTATGGCTACGTTCCGATGCAATTTTAACGAAAAAATTGTTACGCCACTGATTTTTCCAAAAGCGTTATTTTATTATTAATTACCATTCAATTATAAACAAAAAAGGCCTCTTTAATTTTTCTCGTAGAGCTTACTATTTTAAAGAAAATAATTAAAATATTACCGAGATTACTCATTACATGGATATCTGCAACTTGTTCCTAAGCGAAAACCGTTTAAATAAAATTAAGTCAGTTTTGTCCGTTGCTAAGGAAACGTTTTGATTCTTTTTTTTAATAAACGCATATTCTTATCTTGTGTTTTGACAAAACCGAAATAATATAAAAACTTCAACACCCTGTATATCGAAAATCAAGCATTGTAGCACATACATTTATATAAACTTTT
Source organism: Ignelater luminosus (assembly GCA_011009095.1). Classification (NCBI taxonomy): domain Eukaryota; kingdom Metazoa; phylum Arthropoda; class Insecta; order Coleoptera; family Elateridae; genus Ignelater; species Ignelater luminosus. The sequence goes on along the minus strand of VTPC01001452.1, from coordinate 125,037 downwards.
CGACTTATAATTGGCCCAAGAATCACCCATTAAAATAAGTACATAACATTAAGTAACACCCTGTATATAGATATTCTGTATACAGAGTGTTTCATTAATATTTGGAAATATTTTAACTATAGAATCCTGAGCTCAAAATATTAAGATTTAACCCAAATCACTTAGATCAAATGTGGCTTCTTACTGAGTTACACGGTGTTTTATTTAAAAATTTAAAAACTATTCGTTTCAAGAAATTTTAATAAATAACATTATCTTTTGTTGCTAATAGGGATTAAAGTTTCATTTGCGTAATAAATGCAATCCTATGACCCAAAAACACCGACATAATTAATACACATTAAAATCAAATAACTGTGCCGCTTCATTTTTAACTTTAAATATCTCGAAAAATAATGACTATATCGCTATGAATAAAGAGTATGTTATTTGCATAGAAAGTATTGAAGAATCGAGAAATTGTGCTAAAATGGCAATTCCGCAAGTGGCGTAGAATTTGGGAAGGTCAACCATTCACTTGCCCCTATCGTACGCCGCTGGTAGTAGCCAGAAACGTTTATTTAGCATAATGTAGGGGGGTGTACAGTACCTACACTTCCTGCCAAGTATGAGAAGGATACGTCAAATAGTTTTAAAGTACTGGGTACAAATAATTTTTAAATTTGCAAATAAAACACCCTGTGACTCAGTAAGGAGCCACATTTTATCGAAGTGATTTGGGTTAAATCTTAATATTTTGAGCTTAGGATTCTACAGCTAAAATATTTCCAATTATTAATGAAACACCCTGTATAAAGTTATACTCTTACGATATCCAACAAGAGTATTAAAAAACTAAAATATATTATTTACGTAGTTTATAAGATCAAATCAGAGAATACCTTGCAATAAATATCAAGAAGCATAAAGCATAACGTAACCTTAGAGGAACATAACCATCAATCTGCGTTACGGTATAATCTGTCTCTTCAACATTATAAATGGTTTTTGGAAAATATGTGGTAAATAAGAATATTTCATGCAACAACTCTGCACTTTCCAAACCCACCTAAGTTTTTATTCAACCTGGATATCTTCAATTATTTCATTTATTTCTCTAGCGAAACGGTGTGAAAAAACGAATGTGAAACAAACACAAAAACCGGAAAAAAATAGAAATGCCATTTTCTATTCCCACCCAATTTTGTTTAGAGGAAAGTGGTATTCATTTTTCAAAGAAAAAAGGATCACTCTTATAAATCGTTCAAAACTAATTTATTACTTCAATTTTTCTCTTTTTATTGACACTACGTGCTTTTTATTCTATAAAATTACTTAAAACCCACCATTGAATTTTATTAAATTTCACACTGAATAATGAACTTCGGGTCAGACCCATTTATGTATAATCATTATATTTAAAAGTAACATTTATTTTTTTTCATCAACTACGCATTTTCTAAAGTAAATTTGAATACTGTGTCAACGTTTCATTTTAAATCAGGGTGATTATGCCATAAACAAGAGCAATAAGTATACTTACACAGCTTTTTACGCAGAAAATTCGCAGTTTTGAACTAACAAAGTTTATCAACATTTATAACGAATCTGAAGAAAATAATAAGATGATCGCTCTACGAGATGTGTCTAATACAACCTCTTGTTTAAAAGATGTGTACTATCCACACTGACTAATACTTCATTGTTCGAAAGTTAACTCCAACTTCTCTTAAGTTTCCTTTCAGGTAATAATTTAAGTTTCACACCCACAAACCCACATCAACTTGACTTCGGTAACTTCTAATGTAATACAAATTCATTCATTTATTTCATCAGAGGTCCACTTTGTTATTCGGTGATAAATAAGCAGCTTTTAATACCAAAGCCAATTTTTTCCTTTCAAATCTCAGATCAAATAAAAAAACGAATACCAATATTTGCGGTTGTTTTTTATCACCGCGTAACGTTTGTTCGGTAGGAGATATAAAACGTTGACTATCTCAATAAAACTCTTTTTGTAATTTGTTCCCTTAAGTATAGATTGACTTTTCCTTGTAATATGCAAGTCTGGATTTCTCTTATTGTATGAGAAAAGGCAACAGTGTTTGCAAAGATTGTAACTAATTTTTCTATACCATTCTCTGTTAACTGAATCTTTTAGTGATCTACTAAAGCAACGATTCCCAACTGTCTCGAAAAAGACCTCCTACGTCTGGTTGGTGAAGCCTACCTATAATAGACAGTTAATATAGTACTGAGATTTCCATACATTTTTCTATGATTACGTACACGCGATAAATCCGTAGTTAATGAAGTTTTTATTCAAAAGATACTATTTTATGGGTTCAAAATTGGAAATGGTCTTTAAAGTATTCTGGTAACAATAGGGTACTTGCGAAACTACGTAACGTTGAACGTAACGTTATTTTTGTGTAAAAACATTGTAATTGTGTCAAATGCGTAAATCTCACAGAAAAGAAACATTGATCATACATGAAGATGGTTAAAGAAATTAATTTCAACTGGTTGCAAAATCAGCATAATGAATAAACTGTCCCAACGCGTGAAAAAACAATGTTACATCCTACATCAGTGTTTTCGTAAATTCCCTAATGTCAGTCAACGTGTGGGATCGCGACAACATTTCGGAATATTCAGGACATTTGACTCTTTTGTCAGGACACGAAACAAAAGAATAAACGTCGGAATAGTGCTGCACATATCGGGACGCCTGATAACCCTGGCAAGTACATTAGTTGCATTTTTTAATATAGTATATTAGGGGTACAGTTTATAAAAATGGAATGTCTAGGAAGTACGTAAGCAGAAAAAACTGGAGAATCTCTATACTAAGAGATTCTTTACTTAGTTGTTGTTTAGAATTTATCATTATTCAAGACTAAATCGCAAAGGTAGTAGTAAATTCTTTAAGCATAGAAAGTACATCTCGTTGATCACCGGATACATTAACCACCAAGCTCTTCCAACCACTATAACCCTTGAGATATATTGCTGCAATCAAAATCAAAAAAATCCATAAGAATCTATAGGTTTTTTGGACACATTGTTTGTCGACGGCACTAGTTGTAAGCGTAAAACGCAAATAACTCTCTGTAACAGTAAAGTGTTGCAGAATTTTTGATTTACAAAGATAAGGAAGATCGGTTATGAAAATAAGAAAAGAACTCATTTAACTAGATAGACAAATGCTGATACGATAGACAAAAGGCTAGCTCCAAAATACATTAATTCCAGTAACCAAAAATTAAACGAAGATATTAATTCCTAAATAAAGCATACGTTTCAACAGTGTGCAAGAACGATCACAATAAATCAGAATAAATAAAAACAAAATACTTACGGTAGTTACATTGGCTAGACAATCCAACACCTCAAACAGCAGATCCTTTAGGATATCCTACGTGGATATTGAAGCTTCTGGTTTAAGAGTCAGAAATAAAAACTCAATCTTAAAATTATAGCAGGTGTTTGATAAAATTGCACTCCACATCACACACTGAATATTGCAATGAATGTTACATAAAATCTATAAATTATTTTTGGAAACTCATAGCATAATAAACGAACAAATCAAAAAAGCAAGCAACTAAAGCAATAAATCAGATTTAGCTTCTTGATTTTTAATTCTCTTTCCAAAAACTACCCATTGATGCAACAAACTTGCTTAAAATACAAACTTCCAAATTCATTTCTTCAGCAAAACCACTTTAATCGTTTAAAAATTTCTTTTAATTTTCTTACCCAAAAACATGTTTGAGAGAAACCTTTGAATATATCCGGATTTCTTCAACTTTTTTTTCCTCTTGACCAATCGCTAAGTGGCACAAGAATCAACAGAAAATAAGCTCATGTACATAATACATACCATGTGTGAAGTTTCAAACCCGTACATAGGACAATGCATGAGGATTCAGATTTTTGTAATTCCTGCTCTCCAAATTAACCTGCAGGAGAAGTAATGGTATCAATCGATAAGGTAGAAGTTCCCTCTCAATCTGGCTTGAATTGGTAAATAGCATCGTTAGAGCAGAAATCTTTTCCAAATCTGACATCAATAAATTAGTCCAATGAACACTTGTTTCACGAATTTTAATTATGGGTTCAAATAACAAATCTGCCAGGGCAACTAAAATAAATTATAATAAATTGGGGAGAAGGAATTACAAAAATCTGAATCCTCATGCATTGTCCTATGTACGGGTTTGAAACTCCACATTCGGTATACATGATGTCTCAGAATTACGTGTTGAAAAGTACACAGCGTGAAGTCATCAAATCAGAAAATCAAAAAATCAGATGTGACAATAGATTTGACTTCTTTTGTGCAACTGACCCTTGAGGCCTAAAATACTTTGTTATCAGGATAAGACACATTAAAGTTTCTTTTAATAACAATGCAGAGCTAAAAGCTATTAACAGAATATGAAACCACTAACAGTAATGTGACATGAAAAACAAAAGATGCAAAAGTTGTTCCATGGCAAAAATATTTTTTTCCCTTTGAGTGCGGTAGTATTGCTCTCAAAGTAAACTTTGATGAGTTATATTTCGGTAATGAAGTGTACGTAATAAGACTTTTTGGTCCAAATTTGAACATACATAGAATCACGTTGTATACTTTTTGGCATGTAATTCTGGGATACTCTGAATAGTATAATCGTATTGCATCGCATTCATTTTAAATAATTTTACTAAGATAAGAAAAAGAACAAATAAAAAAATCGGCTAAATTACATCGAATTGCTATTTAGAGCATGCAGAAATATGGGGTCTGGTACATTTTTAAGTGTAATCTTTTTACGCTTTCATCTCTATCGCCCAAGAAATTAAACGAACTATACAGGGTGCCCTGGTTTTTTCCTACAAAACTTGTTTTCAGCTAGTAAAAGTTATTCTGATCAAAAAATCTAAGTACGTATATATATTTTTTCGACTAGTTAATAAGTTGCAGCAAATTTGAAATATTATCAAAATAATATCAAAATAATATCAAAAATCAGTTGGCTTAGAAATAGTTCGCTTTTCAATATTGTCTCGTCATTAAAATTAAGTTGCTCTTGGCATTTGTTTCCTGCAGGAGCGTACTGAAGATAACTGTGTACCTAAAGTGAAAATACATCTTTGTTGCTCGAATATGCTGAGAAATATAAATATAATTTAGAGTGATGGTTAAGAAATAATAACTCTAATCTTGGAGTAAGAAGATTATTAAGAGTTAGATGTTTAACATTACAAATAAAGTCTGAACCCTTCATACAAAAATTCTAACAAACAGGCGAAATAACTGGGAAATAAATGGAGTTTTCATGTACGTCTTTATGATACGTGCCAATATCCACAAAGCGTGTTGAATTCGTCTTGAAATGCCAAGATCTTAATCATATGCACCCTAGGGTAAAATATCACAAATACCGGTGCAACAGACATTTTAAATTCAGACGTTATAAAATCAACTATCAGAATATAATCACAACTTGTCTTATAAGATGCAAATTTAAATTTTCTTTTAAATCTCGAAATTCTTATTTAATAAAAAGAAAGCATCGAAGTCTTGGCAATCGGTTATATATTACTTATACCTGCATCAAACTAGAATAGATATTGTGATATCTTTGATTGAAGCAGTAGGCTTTTACGGAACCTGAAATTTCAAATTCAGTAGTTCTAGAATACGTGTCCCTATGTACTCAATTCAATTTTGCATATACTGCGAGCTCTCTTTATTTTTTTCTACGAGAATACAGAACAGAAGAATTGCAAAGTAAAATTTTTCGTAAAAATTTAAAATTCTAAAAACTCACGGACGTGCCTAAGGGTCCGATCCAACCGAGTATTCCCAGTTCTTTTGTTTTTCTATTTTATTTTATAAAGTTGTACGGAATACAAGAATATGAGATATGTGACTATTCTAGAAAAGCAAATTTATTTATGATAGAGTTTATTTTATACATACTGGTTCGTGTAATGTAACAGAGTGCACCGAAGTACGAACAACTTATTGCAGATACATATGATAAGTACGACAAATATGCATACACTTGTTTCTATCAATAGAGTCAGAATATTTCTTAAAAAATATACATAACGGTTTAAATTTTGGAATACATTCTAATTGGAATATATCTAGAAGTTATTAAAGTATTTTAAAATATATATTTTATTGATTCAGCTTAGAGAAACGGAAATGCAAAAGCAACATGTACATAACATGTACTGCATTATACATATGCAAATAATTATGTAATAAATACGTATGTAAATTCATTGTAAGTTTGATCGTTTTATGTAGATGTGTTTCATGAAACGTTTAAAAAATGCCAAGACATTAATTCTTCATGCTCCTTTAAATACATATAATATACAGCGTGACTCGAATCACATTAACTAGCTTATACGAGGTATGTGAGAAAAGTAATGAGACTGATTTCATACTAACTAAAGTTTTTATTTTTTTCAAACAACAATGTTATCCCCTTCAAAGTAGTTCCCTTGGGCAGCTATACACCGGCGGAGTCGTTGTTCCCACTCTTGGTAGCAGCGCTGGAAGTCTTCAACTGGTATGGCTTTTAACTGGTCGGTCACAGTCTTTTGAATGTTCTCCAGAGTTCCAAAATGACGTCCTTTTAGGACATGTTTCAATTTCGGGAAAAGGAAAAAGTCACAAGGACTCAAATCAGGCGAATAGGGGGGATGAGGAACAACAGTAATGCGTTTTGAGGTCAAAAATTCACTGATGGAAATTGCTGTGTGACACGGAGCATTGTCATGATGAAGCATCGACTTGTCTGCAATGTATGGTCTCTTTTCCTGAGTTTTTCAAGGACACTTTTATAAAACACTTTGTTGACAGTTTGTCCTGGTGAAACAAATTCTTTGTGCACGATACTCTTACTGTCAAAAAAACAAATCAGCATGGTCTTGATCTTTAATTTGCTCATTCGACATTTCTTCGGCCGAGGAGATGACGGAGTGTGCCACTCTTCGCTTTGCCGCTTTGTTTCAGAATCGTACTTAAATATCCAGGATTCATCACCTGTGATCACACAATTGAAGAATTCTTGGTCATTGGCAATCCACTCAAGAAGATCAACGCACACGTTTTTTTTAATGTTCTTCTGTTCAGTTGTGAGGTTTTTCGGCACAATTTTGGCACAAATCTTTCGCATGTTCAAATTGTCTGACAAAATTTGATGCACGGTGAAAGTGTTTAAATTTAACTGTCCACTCATCATCCTTATTGTTAAACGACGGTCTGATCTCACAAGAGCCCTCACACGTTCAACGTTTTCGTCAGTTTTTGAAGTTGTAGGTCTCCCTGAGCAAGGTTCATTTTCAACGTGTTCTCGGCCGTCCAAAAATGATTTGTGCCAGCGGAAAACTTGTGCTCTTGATAACACTATTCCCCATAGACCTGTTTCAACTTTTCAAAAGTCACACTCGCGGATTCACCAAGTTTAACACAAAACTTTATTGCACAACGTTGCTCTAAATTCCGATGCTCCATTTCTGTAACACACAACAAAAACACAACTTCACTGATGGCGCTGTCAAAAATAAAGTGTTAGCTGTACGGAGTTGTAACTCGGACTGAGAAAGTGGAAGCGATAAACAAACCGGTTTAGCACAGGCCGGTAGACACAACGTTGCCAGATCTCCCGCAGTGTGGCCAGTCTCATTACTTTTCTCGCACACCTCGTATGTAGTTCTTTTGTCTCTAAAGATACGACACAAATGTAGAAGAAAAAAGTGATTATTTGACGGCATCAATAAAACTTTACACTAAAAGAAAAGTTTCAACATTACTTATTTTCGCTTTATTTATTCGCACACAGATCAAACGCAGCCTCAGACGACGGACGACAACACGACCCGGCGAGAACAAGAAATAAACGAGTATGGAGTTCGAACATATTAAGATTAGCATGCTGGAGCGTAACACCATGGCAATAAAAAGACCAAGGTTGTAATTGAATGAACAAACACAAAATTGATATATGTAGTCTGACCAAAACGAAAAACAAAGGCAAAGGAAGTTCAAGATACCAAAACTATATACTAATACATAACGGGAAAGATGAGAAAACAAAGCACAAGCAGGAGTAGGCATGCTGATACACAAAAAGTTCGACCACAACATAGACGAAGTCAACTATATTAATCATAGAATACTAAGAGTACTCTTCAAAGTTAACAAAAAAAGAATGAACATGATAAGTGTATATGTCCAAGGTATTAACAAACATTTGACTAAACGAAAACAATTCTTTGACACCCTACAAGAAGTAGTAAGAAAAATACCAAACAATTTTTGTGATGAGAGACTTAAATGTCACAATTGGAAACATACTAATACACGGAGTCATGCAGAAATTAAATTGCTAACAAACATGTGCACTCGGGATGAACTACGTATAAATAATACATATTTTCTACACAAAATGCAATAGAAGTACACGTGGTCTAATACCAGAGAACAACATTCAGTCATAGATTATTCCGTTGCCAATATAAGTGCCCCCACACATATTCTTGCCGTAAGAACCTTAACATCAGCTAACGTAGAAATTGATCATGGACTGGTATTATGCAAATATCAAGAATACACCTCACTAAAGTAAAGTAAACCTCTCCGCTACATAAACATATTTAATACAAAATCATTCAACAATAAAAGTACCAAAAATATTTTCCAAAACCACCTATCAGAAAAATTCAAAGAAAGATCTATAACAAACGACGAATTTTATCAAGTCTGCCAAAAGATAAAAAATAATATACTGGACACAGCTAGAGAGAAAGATTAACTGAAACGGGAAATGTAAAAACAAACCGTAGTTTGCACCTGAGGTAAAATAACTCGCAGAGAAGAAAAAGAGAGCCTATTGCATTCTAATCCAAAAACCATAAAATGAAAGAGAAATGCAATAATTATAAAGTAATGAGAAACAGAGTGAACAGACGAATAAAAGAAATAAAGCGAGAGTACTGGGAGAGATTTTCTAAAGAGATGGAAAACGATTTGTACGATGGACTGAAAAGAATTTGAAACATGCTACGTAAGTGGAATAAACCTATTAACGAATGCGTCCAAATAACATCGATCCCAACTAACAAATTAACAGAACATTGTACAAAACTCTATAACTCACAAAAAAATGAATATAAGAGACAACATAAATAAAGACACAAACAATGAAGAAGCAGACCATGATAATTATGAAATAAGCAGTAGTGACGCTAAGGCTGCAACCTCAAAACTAAAAAATTTCTCCCGGATTAGATATGATCTCTAATGAAATGATTAAGTACGTCAATGAACTAACAAAACTGTTCAAAATAATACTAAGAAAATGTGCAGTTTCGGAAGATTGGAAATCAAGTATCACTATCCCAATATTTAAAGAAGGTGGTAAAATAGATGCGGATAATTACAGAGGTATCTGTTTGCTAAACAAAATATCGAAGCTACTAACTAAAATAACATCGGAAATATTAAAACAACACATCAGGATAACAAAAGAAGAATAAAGCAATTATTGACGCAATTTTCATACTAAGACAGTTGATAGAAAAAGCCATAGAATCTAACAAACATCTTTTCCTGTGTTTCATAGTCTTAAAGCGGGCTTTCGATAAAATTAGTTGGAAGACATTACCAAAGTCCTAGAACATAACAGTGTACCTAAAAACGTTATCAAAATAATAAATGAACTAAACAGCAATAGCAATACGACTATTAAAGTAAATAACATCTTAACAAAAAAAATACCATAACAAAAGGTATCCAACAAGGAGATAGCTTAAGTCCAACTTTGTTTAATACGAGGCTTGCTGGAAAGATTTTTGCAATCGCAAACTTTCGTTGGTGTCAGCATTGTACCATTGTCAAATTCGAAAAATTTGTTACTACTATAGAGCGAGATCGGCATGTGACATATCGTGAAATAAAAGTCACCTTGGCCATTGACATGAAAGCAATACACACGATTTTATACGATCATTTAAACATACGGAAGCTTTGCAGTAGCTGGATTCCACATAATTTGAGTAAAGCTCGAAAGCAGAATAGTGTGAATTAGTGCAAAACAATGCTGAAGAACTTCAACCTAGGTCGTTTAGATTTAGTGTACGACTTGTTACTGGCGACGAAAGTTGGATCTACTCATATACGAGCCGGAAACTAATCAACAATCCACTGTTTGGAAGTTTCGAGGTGAGTCGAGACCCACAAAAGTTATTTGTTCACGCAGTGTTGCAAAGCAAATGATCGCGTGTTTCTTTCGTATTTCTGTACATGTGGCAACCACAGCTTTGGAGGATCGAAGAACTGTGAACGCTGATTGGTACACAACAATTTGTTTGTCGGAAGTCATTGGTGAAATCAGAAAAAACAATCCAAATCGGCGCATCCTTCTTCACCATGGCAATGCAAGTGCCCACACAGCTTCATAAACTGTCGACTTTTTAGCCAGTGAAAAATAAAGATTGATGTCGCATTGTCCATATTCGCCTGATCTAGTACCAAATGACTTCTTTCTATTCCGTTATTCTTCGCCTGAAGCAGCCATTGAGGCATTTAGGCAACTGGTTTCTGAGATGCTAGCTTCAGATTGTAAACAATGTTTCGAAAATTGATTTAAGCGTATGCAAAAATGTATTTTGAATATTCTGAAAAACAGTAAAGCCATTTACTAAATTGTATCTGTGTTTTTCTTAACCATTTGTAAAAATTCATCCAGCAAGCCTCGTATTGTAATGGACCAGGTAATAAATTCTGTCAAGAGAATCAAGAGCACTATGGGGAATAAAAAGGTTAACATATTGTGCTATGCTGACGACGCGATGTTTATGATATTATATGACGCGACAAATAAATGTCAGTTGAAAGTAAAGTCCGCATTATTCACTGAGAAAGTGTGACGTCATCGGCCAGTGTTTTTATGGTAACACGTTCCAAACAACCAATACTTTTTGGCAAATAATTAAGAAATACAATCATTATAAACAGCATTACTTACTTGATAAACGCTAATATAAGCCAATAAATGTACATTTTAATAAATAGTTTAAACATTAGGACAGAATGTAACATACAAGATATTGCGAGATGGGAAAGAAAAAAAAGACAGCAATGGTGCAACCATGTAAAACGAAACAAAAATTGGAAGATGGACAAAGAACAACACGAGAAGACCAACAGGCAAACCTCCAATAAGATGGAAAGAGTAGTAGACATCGTCATCGCAAAAATAAAACTAGGCGCAAGTTAAAGATCAATAAGGCAATGGCTTAAATACAAGAAGAAAAAGAATTTTCGCGTTAGTTTTACACACTGTATATGTATTTCTAAATTTTATTATAAAAACTAATTTTAGAAAAGTTTAATTTAATATAATAATTCAGTTTATATTTAATTCATATACCATATAATTTCATGTGAATATTGCAAAAATAGTAAAACTAGTTTTCTTATTTGTTTTAGTTCCTATCAGCAGTAATGTTAAAAGACTACGAGACAGCACTTAAATACTGCAAGCTAAGTAAGTATAAGTAAAAAAGCTTTCACGCTACTTCGCTAGGGTTTACTAGTGTCCTCAATATCAAGTGAACCATTTTCTTGTATGTAACTACGTACTGGATTTACTCTGTTTATATTTTCTCATAAATGTAGAACTTTACATTAGAAACATCAGCTGTTTTTGTTATAATAAACTGTACATGTTTAATTGGATTTTGTTTTAGTTCTACAATACGAGCCTAACAACGGAACTGCCAAAGAATTCTATCCTCTCATCCTGGCGAAGCTACAACAAAGTGAGTTTTATTTTATAATATGGAAAGGGACGTGGTTTATTTAATTTACTTTGTTTGTACTAAATTACGTCTAAAAATATTTTGATTTAATTAACCACGAGATTTATTTATAGTCTTATTCTAAACCGCGCAATACTACAACCTGCACGTTTTTTAAATATCTTGACAAATAATATTCTTGAAGAACTGATATTCAATTCTTCAGTGAAAATCTTATTACCCAATAGTGCTTCCTTAAGGAGTTACAGCCCAAAATGTAAGATAAGACTATTATGAGGATCTAACTTTGTATAAAATTCAAAATATTAAGAAAACTAAAATAATAATGCCCTCGCTTACCGCCACCGTTAATTTTACTCGAAAACTACACATCCCGCGAGAAGAAGAAAAAAAATTACCTATAATTGCTCACTTTTTCAGTTGCATAACACACTTTTCTTAAGTAAATATACTTGTCCCTTCCTAAATCTCCACCTATGACAAACAGCTTAACCAAGTAATTGATTAGAATCACAGAAGGCTAGATTCCAAGTAGTAACAAAATCGATCAAATAATAATCGATTTTTTACTAACCATCATTTCCAGTTTTCTCTTCAGGTCTTATTCTAAAACATACTGTCTTTGTTAAGTCGAAATAACACAAGATACAGGATGTTTTATCTAGAAAATTGTTTTTTATTTTTTGTAATAACGGGAGTGTAGTAGTTACAACAGCTAATTTATTTGAAAAACTCAATTTTTGAGGACAAGAAATCATTGTATGTTAATAATATTTTTCCATAACTCATAGAAAGCGCTATAGTGAACTTATTGCTATACCATCCTCATGGTATAGTAAGTTTCAAGTAGTTTCATTCTCGTGTTTACCCTTACATTTGTTCTTACCTTCAGAGTACTGTCACTTTTCAGCCTTCTTCTGACGATTTAGGTCTTTATCCTCAAGGGCAGTTTCTTGTGCCCACAACTGATTTTAAAGGTGTATCTCTTTATGTACCCCTGAAAAGCGTAAAAATTATGAGACGATCTACTGCAATGAAGCAATTCACTGCAATGAGGCGATTTTTCCCTTCTGGTTCGAAAGTACCTCTTTTGTGTATGAATAATATTTGGTATATTCATCAGCAATTCTTAGATAAAATACAGTTTGGACATGTGATGCAATACCTTTCAAGAAAGAGTTAATTTTCTTTTAAGTATAATTTAAAAACATTTATTTATTTTCATTTGAAATTCGAAATAGTTAAAACCAGATAACAAAATAATATTTATAATTAGCCTAAATAAATTATTACTCTATTATAAAGGGTTTTCCAATAAGAGGTGTTATTTTGAATAGCCCGCTATTTCGGTAGATGTCACTTTTGAAGCTATCATTTTTTGACATTTGACAAGTAGAAACTACGCCATTAATAAATATGGAACGATACACGCTTCAACAACGCATTGAAATTATTAAAATTCACTATAAAAATGGTGAAAATTTGGCAGAGACGGTTCGTAAAACTCGAACATTTTTGGGTCACCGTGAAGCACCTTGTCGGACCGCAATACAGAAATTGGTGAAAAAATTCGAGCTCTTGGGACAAGTTAGTGATGTGAAGAATAAAACCCGTGCACGTCGCTCAAGAACAGCCGAGAATATTGCTGTTGTAGCCGAAAGTGTTAAAGAAAACCCAGGTTTGTCCATTCCTCGTCGTTCTTTGGAATTAGCCATTCCACAAACGTCATTACACCGTATTTTGCATAAAGATTTGGGTCTTAAGGCTTATAAAGTCCAGTTAACACAAGAACTCAAGCCGGCCGATCATCAACAACGTCGTGTCTTTGCTGATTGGGTCGTTGAAATGCATGAAAATGATCCAGAATTCCATCGAAAAATCATCTTGAGTGATGAGGCCCATTTCCACCTCGGTGGCTTCGTCAACAAGCAAAATTGTCGGATCTGGGGCTCAGAAAATCCAAGAGTTATTGTTGAAAAGTCTCTCTATCCTCAACGTGTGACTGTTTGGTGCGGTTTATGGTCCGGCGGAGTCATTGGACCTTACTTTTTCGAAAATGAGGCTGGAGCAACAGTTACGGTGACTGGATTGCGCTATCGAGAGATGATTAACGATTTTTTATGGCCGGAATTGGATGGTATTGATCTGGACAACGTTTACTTTCAACAAGACGGCGCTACGTGCCACACAAGCAACGAAACCATTGATCTTTTACGGAAAAAGTTTCCGGACCGTGTTATCTCTCGAAGAGGTGATCACAATTGGCCACCGAGATCTTGTGATTTAACACCTTGCGACTTCTTTCTTTGGGGCCACGTGAAAGAGAAGGTCTACGCCAACAGCCCAGCGTCGATTCAAGATCTCAAAGATGGAATTCGTGAGGCTATCGAGGACATAGGGCAGCCACTTTGCGATTTGGTTATGGAAAATTTCATGAAAAGGATATTGTCCTGTAAGCGTGGTCGTGGTGGTCATTTGCCTGATGTTATTTTCCACTATTAACGGCATACCTTCCTCTTTATAATGAAATAAACATCCGATCATTTATATTAAAAAATGGCACTTTTCTTTGAATATCAAAATAACACCTCTTATTGGAAAACCCTTTACAATATCTAAAAGCAGAATACAATAAAAATCTCTTTAAGTTTGTTTTTCCTACATGATAAGAAAAAATATACTCAAACATAAAGTAACAATAAATAACAAAAAAATTAAAATCGTAATCATCCTCAAAACTGACAAAAATGAAGGAGAAATTGAGAAGAGATTGTGGCCTCGGATTTTAAAGTTTAGCCTAAACCTCAAACACTAGAGATTTAAAAGCTGTAGACAATACCGGATAATCAAATTATTAAAGAGATATGTTCCGGGGGAAACAAGTCAACCTCATAATCATAATCAATCATTAAAGTTGACAGTCCGTTACACACTACGTCTTCTCGATCAAAGTCAAAAGCACAACAATATTTTAAGTTTATGAAATATGATCCACAATGTATAAGCACGTTCTATAATTTTCACCCCTTCTTGTGTACCAAACCGTGATAAATACAGCTGAAACCCTAAGTAAAGGCATTTAAATTGGTTTTTACCACATTAATCCTTCATTCCAGATACATTAACATCATTAAGCTTTTAGAACACAAAGTGAAGCTGATGGTTTGGTTGAATAGATAAATACAAAATTGGATGAAACAAAAAAAGCTTAAATAGTAGTATAAGATTCTTTTATCTTTCAATTCTAAATATCTTAGCCACTGTTGATATTATTATGTTTTGTGTACAATTTTGCAGATTATTTTTATTTTTTCTGCCGAATGAGAAATTATGCTACTAATTTTGTTTCATTTTTCCAATAAAACTTCCGACGAATTAATTAAAACTGTTCCAGAGGTAATTGCGTTATCAGACAAACCAACATATTTTAATATCCTCAATTCATCATACCCCATGAGTTATACAAATTCAACAAATACCTCTGTATGGTAACGTTTTAATTTTGCTTCTAACAGGGTTATTCAAATTTGAAGCTCGCCATTGAAAAACTATAGAAGAAATACAAGACCGGTTAAATTGGAATGCTCATTAATAATATAAAGATGATTAAACTACCTTCGTTTGTTTCCAAAATAACTTAAGTTTCAGATTCTTACTTACTTAATCCTAATAAGTGTTTTTATCGTGAGGTGTAACGCTACTGAGTCATTCTCTTTTCTATGTACTTTTCCTTCCATTTCTTCCTGTCTTGAGCTAGATTATTCTTAGCCTTATTGTATACAACGCCTTTATATATTACTACTT
Source organism: Ignelater luminosus (assembly GCA_011009095.1). Classification (NCBI taxonomy): domain Eukaryota; kingdom Metazoa; phylum Arthropoda; class Insecta; order Coleoptera; family Elateridae; genus Ignelater; species Ignelater luminosus. The sequence goes on along the minus strand of VTPC01001452.1, from coordinate 109,419 downwards.
TCTTGACATTCTCCAACCGTTGTTTCCTCGGTCTTCCTCTTCTGTTTTTTTCCTCTTGTCTTGCTTCAAAAGCTTTACTTGGTAGTTTTTCTTCCGACATTCTATACTATCTATAATACATGACCTAGCCATCCTAATTGCGTCTTTTTTATAACTTCTTCTATTGGTCTAATCCTGTCTATACTTGAATTATTTCATACGGTAATTCGTTTCCCTTATTTATTACCTTTTCGCTGGCTTGTCCCAAGATATATTCTAAAACTATACTATGTCTCTTCAATGTACTGTTTAACAAGGTTGCCGATTTTTACTTACTTACATGTGTCTGGACATTTCATTGGGTTTCTTACAGCAACAGCCAACATAAAAAAAATTAAGCAAGCAACATATCGTTAGATACCGTAGTGCTATTTAAAAGAGCCTATGGTGACTTCACTATCGCTACCTGGTGACAGATTTTAAAATTTTAATACACGAAAAAAAGCTGACTAAAAGAAGAAAATTAACGTATCCGGGAAATTTTCATAGATTTCAGTTGCTTTCGAAATAATGAATTTGTTCCATACGTGTCGGATCTATTTAATAAAGCTACATGCGCACTGTACTTTAGTTTATATTATTTATTTATATTTTTATTAAATTACATTTGGTACTACATCTTAGAAATCTAATTTAGTTGTTTTTGCAAAATAATTAGTAGGTTCATTTAGTTAATTATTGTTTATGTATATTATGCGGATGTTGTAGATAAATGTGAACTAAAACCATTATGGTTATTATGATTTCTAGTTAATGGCAATAACGAAGAAGGGGATAATAACAGTGAAGAAGATGACGACGATGAAGACAGCAGTTCGAGTAGTAGTAGTTCTGATAGCAGTGACAGTAGTACATCAGAAGAAAGTAGTGAAGAACAAGAGGTACGTACATGCAAAATATACCAACTCAGAACTTACGTAATTTTGTTCACGCTACACAGCAGCCAGCCATATCTTTATAAACATCTCAATAAGCTTGTAATTGTTGAGTTTATATAAGCAGCTTTCGTTAATTATTGTGCAAATTCTAAACATTTGTAATATTGTAAATTGGTTATAAATATATGGAGTGTTCCTAAAAAACATGATAGTTGATCGAAATCAAAAGAAATAGTACACAAGTCTCTATAAACAATATGTCCGAAAATGTCCCATTTTCGAGATATACGAAAGATTTCAGAAAATTTAACTAATTCAAGACAAACATCTAAAAGACTACATAACTGTTAACACTTACAGTACCTACCTACCATAACAGTTTGTTAAAGGGATGTTTCTTTACTGTTACACTATCTGGAAAGTTCAGTACATAACAATAAATTTTTGTTAACAGGAAGAGGAAGAGGTAGAAGTAGGCCCAGGTGCAGATAAACGATCAAAGGGTTCTTCAGATGGTACTACAGGCAGTTATTCAAGTTTAGAAGATGATGAAGCTGAACTTGACCAGCTGGCAGCATTAGCTGCAAAATATCATGTCGACAATGTCGATTTTGGGAATGGAAATAAAATATGTAAGATCTCAAGATCTTAACGTTTAACAAAAAATTAATGTTTCTCTTTGGAGTGGAAAGTACCCTCATAATTGATAAATAAAATAATGCTACTCTGTTTATTTGCAGATGGAACAATGAACTTAAAATCAATGTTTGAAGCAAAAATCTCGGAAAATGGAAAAGTAACAAGTAATCAAGTCCCATTTGGCACTAGCTCTGACTCAGAATCACCCACAGAACCTGTTACCCAACAAACAATTGCGATGCTACGAGCTAAGGTGGTACCAGCCAAAAATTAAAACCTTTAGGTTAAAAAGAAAAATGATTAAATGTAGATAGTTTAAACAAAAATATTGGTCGTAGACTATATATTGTGAAAGTTTATTCACACCCAGAAGAAGAATGAATTATTGCTTTTCATTTATAACTATTGTTACGTGTTCAATTTGATAAGTGTTCTAATACATGCAAAGTGTTGTGTTTAACTGTAAAAATTACCGTCCGTAAAATTGAATTATCTCTAGTTATGATTGAAAACTATTGTAATAGAGAAATTGTGGAAATGAAGTTATTTTGTTTAAGTGACACAATTTCAATTTAATTCCCTGTTTGTCTCTTCAAATCTTAAAAAGTAGTTTTAGTAAAATCTAGTATAGAAAATCTCAATCTGTTTCCTTTCTTGACAATTTTATAATGAATATACAGGATGTACAAAAAGTATACACCAAATGTGTATTACAGATGTTCTCTCAGTTAAATAAAAATTAGATTAGACATTCTGATAAACAAATAGTTTCCATTCATTTTTTGTGGCAATATAAAATTTCTCTTCATAAAGTTCTTTTTATTTGGACAGAAATTGTGGCCAATTACATTCATACATTCAATTCTTTTTTGGTATTCAAAGTAGAAAATAACCTTTAAAATCCTTTAAAGCCTTCCAAATGCTTTTTCAACTAGGCTTTATGTTTTCCATACTTAGTATTGTCTACTACTTTTTGTACATCAAGTATGTACAAGTTAAATTTTCACTGCCTATTTTAAGATGCTTATTAAGTGTATGCTATGGCAAAAATCAAAATATGGACAATGTTGACAAGGGCTCATCAAAGATGTGTTTGCCTATTAAATATGGTCAATGACAATAATATCCAGCCATTCTCAACATTAACAAATGTGTATGACCACTACGATCACTGCATTTTACCCGGTCAAATAATATTTTGACTGAAGAATATGATATATGACAATACCTAGACAAACACAACATTGGCCAATTTTGGTTTTTGACCATGTACATATTCAGAAATCAAACAAGCAAGACTAAATATCAAGACGCAGACCTTAAGAATGTGCTGAGGCTAAATATTGCTTGAGTTATTTGAGGATATTAACAGTTTAATCCAACACTTTGAAAGAGAGTGAAGTTTTAAACATTTTCATGTTTGACTATAATGATTTATGTTTGATGTTGTAACTTAATAATGAAGTCAGTACTTCATAGGAATATATACTGAGTACAATATCATTATTTAGAATTATTGGATGTAATGAGAATTGTTTACTGAAGATCATAAGTTCAAATAATTAGGTACTCAGAAATTTTAATCTTCATCTTCCAAACACTAAAGAAATATTTATCAGACTCATCTTTATATGAAGATAGTTTTTGGACTACTTCTTAAATTCTACAGATGTCTTCTAACACAACAGCAGTTATTGTTATCCTTATATTAGTGATGTAACTGTATAGACATGCAATACGTACCTCTAGGATACCTCTAATTAAGAACTCATACCAAAGCATTAAAACTTTTACTGTCTGTCAGACTTATATTTACTGTACATATTATCACAAATTAATTCAAGCAGGTAATATGAAAATTTTATGTAAATCAATCAAAAAGACTACGTCAAATTTTTAAAATTATGATCTTCAGTTAGGATTTTTTTTGTTAATTTTAAGTGGTTGAGTATACCTACATGAAAAATGGTATAACATGTAAAAACATTTTTTAACTGTATATGAAATTTTATTCAACATTTTAGTATTTAGTCTCGAAAAGTAAAGTACCTTTTAAAGTGTCTCAATGTGGTAGATTAACAAAAAAAATGAATAGCATTCATTGTAATTATTGCATAACGTAATTATTATCAAATACTATACTCCTTGACTTGTTATCGTGATGTAATAATGGAAGGCAGTAATATATTTTTGTATTTTTTTGTATGTAGGAAAACATGTAGTAAACCTTGTAATTTACTTGACCAACATAATTTCTCAATAAGTACTTAATGCCAAAATTTTACTTCCAATTTGTTAAAATTTTCAATGGTATCCCATACATTTGTAGATTATAAAAGCATTTGAATTTTTTAACTAAATTTAGTAGTTTTTGTGGTGGATATAATATAATAATAACTAGGCATTTAAAAAAAATAATTTATAAAGAAAAAGAAAATATGTAAAATAATCAAAAATAATTGTTTAGATTATTATATCCACCAACAATATTAGAATAAAATGAATTTAAAAGTAAGACTGACTGGACTAGTTTTAGTAATAATAGTATTGTCAAACAAAATGACATATCCGTGACACATGGTAAGCAAAAAAAAGAACCAAAGGTAAAATCTAAAATATAAGAAAATCTTGGAAACCGAAGTAGAACTAGGTAGTATCACAAGTGCAACAACATACATTTCTGAAGATATAAACTACTCTTAGCCTTAATATAAACTTTTCGTCCTTTCAAGTTCACACTTGTATCTTATCTTCTTCTCTACTTATTATTATACCATTGCATGTAATAGATGCTTAATGTGTTGGAAATAACTGAGTTACTGGGTCAAAGTATTAACATATACTTTAATAATAGCATAAATGCAGGTGGAAATGGCACAACTAGCTGAAAAGGGATGAATATGGTTCTCTCATAATCCAAAGAGCAAGTTAAGTAATGATGCTCTGAATCATCACTAATCCGCCTTAAGCCAATCAGAATGTTGGATTTAGAGTAGATTATAATAGAGTACTCAATCAATGCCTACACTCTAACTCAAAGATTCTTTGTAACTCCCTTGTTAAACCAATTGTGTCAAATCCAACTGCATGCACTATAATTACAAAATAGTTTTCAGAGAAAAATACCAATACAAATAATATTCTAATTTTCTTATGTGCCATTAAAAAGTAAAGGTTTATTTCACTTTGTTTGCCAAGATAATCAAACCTTTTTTGTCCCTTTCATTGTTTTCAGTTTTGAAGAAATTAGAAAGATACAGGGTGTTTCAAAACAATTTATCATCATAAAGACTTATTCTACATACATTTTATTACAGCAAATATTTATCTGTGTCAGTTTATTGAATATTTACTGAAAAACAGAATATGTTGTTCTATACTTCCAGACTTCAAGTGGTTTTCAGTGCATAACTTAAACGCCCTGTATACTTGAATATATAAAAAATAATAATCATTATGAGGTGGAATAGATATATAGAATATAATTCTGAGAATATCTTGATAATGCAATTGAATCCACCTTATATAGATATACTTTGACAGAACTTTCTAAATAAGAACTTAAGAAAGACGAGTGTTGCTCATATGTATTGTGTAAGATTAGTATTTTGATTACCACAAATTAGCAACAAATGTTTGCTAGTTTCGTTTTAAGTGAGAAATCAAAAATCTAACTTTACACTTTGTAATGAAAGAATTTGCCTTCAAATTTATTTACAAGTAGTAGTAAACTCATGTTTGCTCTCATTGTTTTTGTAGAAATAAATTGTACATATATTTACATAATTCCACTGTTTTTTACACACTTGTTTATATTGCATTGAATTGATATGACGATACTGTTGTTGGAATGGAGAGGCCTTGTAATCTTTGTGTCATAAAAATGTAGAAGAGTTATGCAAAAAAATATAGCATATCATTAATTCTTGTTGTTTTGAATTGTATATTACCTTAAAACACACATATCCTTGATCCTTGCAATATTAAAGTGACAAAGATAAATTTGAATTGGTTTGCATTTATATTGCAATCAGAAAGTCAACTTTGAAACGACCCAAGATTTATCTCAATTTAGTAGATAAGTATCAAATTCACATAAGAGTTCTTTCATGTAAATCTGCACGTAAATACATAAAACATTTTCAAAAACTTTTTGTAAATATGTTTAGTTTAATATACATCTCTAATAAATTTTGCGGCACCATTTTACACTTAGATTTTTATGAACCTGTTTGTATGTTTCAACAACAAAATCCTTGCTTACACTGTTTAGTATATCTATTTTCAATATTAATTAAATTAGTACTACCTCTGATAAAACAAACATGCTAATAAGAACCAAAAGATTTTAATCAAAGCAGTAAATCAAACATTAATTGATTATACCCATGAAACAGAACAGATCTATGTATTAAGTAGAAGAGATATGCATATTTAAAAAGCAGTCTCATTGTTTATTATACCTACCTGTTATTGTCCCAATTTCAATTTTTCTATTTCTGCAGTTTTTCTTTCTTTTACTCTAAAGTACAGATTTTCTAAATAGCTATTATTTAACTATACCTTAAGGCCCATTTACAACCACTTCGACATCGGCGTACTTTAGAGTCCAATTCTGAATTGTGCCGATGCTCAATTTTCGTTATTTACAATTACAACTTCAAGATTGAATTTCTGTGCAATGCCATCTCTTAGAATATTATAACAAATATAGTTTTAATTCGCTAGCTTTCGTTATTACTGGCGTAACTTTTGATGTCATTTAACTTATATTTATGTAGAATTGGATGTACCCAGTATCTTCTTGCTTTCCGTAGTTGCGTTTTACCAGGTGTATACCTATGAAATGAGACTTTCAGCTATTAGACCACAGATGTCGCTAGGAGTATTTTTAAACTGTCCCAAATGTCTTATTTTTTTCGTCTGTCATCTGTCAACAATATTCAATTCATTGTTTGTGATGTTTCATACAACAACGCATTTTTTTCGCTCTTAAAAATGTCGAATTTCGTGACTTCAAACTACGATTTGCGGACATCGTTGATTTTCTGTTATCAATTGAAGAAAAACGCTTCTCAAGCTCATCAAATGCTTATAGAAGCTTACGGTGGACATGCTCTAAGCAGAGCACAGTGCTTCAGGTGGTTTGAAAAATTCCGAAGTGGTGATTTTAGCGTGGAGAACGAGGAACGTGGCCGGCCACCGAAAAAGTTTGAGGACACCGAATTGCAAGCATTGTTGAATGAAGATGATGGTCAAACGCAAGAAATGATGGCAGAGCAGTTGGGAGTGACCCAAAAAACCATTTGCAAACGTTTGAAAGACATGGGCATGATTTTAAAGGTCGGAAGATGGGTGCCGCATGAACCGACTGAAAGGCAGCAAGAGAACCGAAAAACCACTTGTGAAATGCTGCTCTCCCGATTCAAAAGGAAGTCTTTTTTGCATCGAATCGTTACGGGTGTATTTCTCCAATCCCAAGCGTAAACGATCGTATGGTCTGCCCGGCCACAAGCCAAAATCAACGGCCAAACCAAATCGCTGTGTGTTTTCTGGGATCAGCATGGTATGATTTGGTACGAGCTATTAAAACCAGGTGAAACAGTTGACGGTGCACGCTACCAACGACAATTGGCCGATTTGAACAGCGCTATACACCGAAAACGCCCAGAATATGCCGATCGGCGTCACAAAGTAATTTTTCTTGATGACAATGCACCACCACATCGAACAAGAGCGACCCGGGAATTGGTGGAGACGTACGATTGGGAACCGCTGGTGCATGCGGCTTACTCACCAGACTTCGCGCCTTCCGATTATCATTTGTTTGCATCGATGGGCCACGCACTTTCCGAGCAGCGCTTCAATTCTCACGAAGAAGCCAAAAAATGGCTCGATGATTGGTTTGCGGCCAAAGACGGCCAATTTTTTTGGCGCGGCATTCACAAATTGCCTGAGCGATGGGTAAAATGTGTCGCTAGCGATGGCTATTATTTTGAAGATTAAATTTGTAACCATTTTTTGTTAATAAACGTTTAAAATTGAAAAAAAAAGTCTCATTTCATAGGTATACACCTATGTATATTATCAATCTGGTATTGTCTTTTTAACACCAACACACAAGCTAAATTACCGAATAAGGCAACTAACATCCATAAGTATAGTATAACCTACAAAAGGCATTTAAAATCAACATTTCAAAAAAATTTCACATTTATCTGGAGTTGTAATAACAAAGACTATTTTTGTTTTTATTTTAATTGCAAAATTCATTTTCAGGTTCGCAGCTTTTTACAAATAAAAAACGAAATAAAATCCAATTTTACGACTTTTTGAGTTATAACAGAATTACATTTAAAAACGGGCAAATAAAAGCACAAGTTTTAAAAACGGCAAACTGCGCATGTGTCAAAGTTGAATTTAATTGCAACTTGAAGTGGAGATTTGCAGTTTGCGTGCTTCAACTTCGCTGCCGAAGTCGAAGTTTAGCCAATTCGACAGCGAATTTTTAATGTAAACACCTACCGGTAATGCCATATACTTAACACGAAATTCAGACTTCGCTGTTGAAGTGTGCCGTTAGCGAATTGGTTGTAAAAAAAACAGGTTAAGTTTTATTATTTTATTTTATTTTATAGTGAAACCAAGCTACTTGGTGTTAGGTAAAAAGATACTGGTTTCAACAAAATGAAGCAGATCCCCATAGAATTTAAAGGTATATAGGCACCAAATAAATAATCTGTGATTCCACATCAATTCAACCAAAAAAAAAAGAATTTGGAACCCGATCATCTCTGATTTTGTTTTAATTTTTCATTTTGATTAAGGACATCACACGACACAAAAATCAATATTTTAAAAACTACTTTGATGTTTGCTTTTATTGTTATAGCCCCTTAAAGTTTCCAGAAACTGCTAAAAATATGCCTGCCCCGCCAAATTTAAACAACCATATCTCGTTCTGATAAAAAGCTGCACTTGGTATTATTTAAAAGCTCTTGAAAAGGGCTTTCGTATGATATATTGTATGACCTATTCTGAAAATTTTGGATCAAGAGGTCATTAAACTTATACTTTAAACTTAGAAGAGGCCATTTTTAATCCATTATCACATTTGATTTTGAAATTAATGGTCTTCAACATTTAACTGATCAAAACAAAAAACTGAAATCAAATGTGACAATAAATCTCATTTCTTGGGTGCAATCGGACCTAAAAATCATATATAAATATTGCATTGTAATAATCATTTGGTTTTTAAATAAATTTTAACATTTTTAATGAATGCTTAATAGGAAATATCATTAGGTACATTGACGTTTACACAAATTACATCATACATGGATACGGAGCCAAATTGCAGAATTGGTTCGTATAATACACCAAATCAAGTTCGTACATTTTACAGTTTGACTGTCAGGACTAAATTATTTTGATCAGATATCTGTCCTGAAGTTACTTTCTGCTGGTAAATTTGCCTTTATAGAAGCCAATTCACATTACAGTGATTGTATACTTTCAATTGTTCTTGGTGGTGCGCTGCCTATTGCGCAAAAGTCCAAATCAGAATATGAAAGAAGCCGGATAGGAAATGGAGTTAATCGTACCATCGTTGCTCGTGCCATAAACTTCCTACTAGTTCAAAAACGTACTATTTCGCACGACCGCCTGTAAAGTTGGCGCTTTACAACTAGTTGTCAGTGTCAAAAGTTGACAATTATAACCATTTGCAATCAATTTGACGTATCGATGTTATAAAGCCGTATCGATGTTGCAATGAAATCATTATTCGTTCCTATGATCTTGGCCAACTTCATTTTTTAATCTACCGTTAATGGTTTTTCTTTAAAATACGGTCGTGCAAAAAATATTGTATACAACTCGAATGTAAAGTGTGTTTTTTGAATTCGTAAGGTTTATGGCGATAGCTCATTCAAAAACTTCACTTTACACTCTTGTTATATAAATAACTATTATTTCTACGTAGTTATTTATTCTCAATTTTTAGATTATTCAAGCTGATAACAGTATCACAATTAGTTACTTGTACTATATTTAATAATTATGATTTACAACCATTACGTATTACTGATATATTGAAATATGCTAATATTCTCAGTAATATTTCCGTAATTTTTCAGTGTTTTCATAAATTCTTGGAACTTCTCTGAAATTTCCAAAATGTTTCCCATTTCCAGAAAATTCTCATAAATTACATACAGTGTGTAAATAAAGTAAGGAATAAAATTCATATTTTTTTATTTTGGAAGAAAAGCTCGGACTTGTGAATTTTATTTTTTCCTCCGGATTTTATGGATGTTAATTTTGATTTTTTAGTTTACTACTCTGGGACCTATGACGTCATCGACTTTTTTTCTTAATGGGACCCCCTTATTTTCTGGCAAGAAATAAAAAGTAAATTTTTTTCTGAGTTCAGCAATACCCCACATGTGGTGTTTAAAATTAGTAGTTTTAGAGATATGGAGGATTTGGGGAAAATAATTAAACTTAAGATTTTAATGTTTTAATCATCTGGTATCAACAAGATGATGCACCACCACATTATTCACTTTGTGTTAGAGAATACCTAATAGATAAAGTCTTTCCTAATAGATGGATAGGAAGACGTGGTCCAATGGAATGGCTGGCTAGATCTCCTGATCTCACCCCACTTGATCTCTCTTAAATTTCCAAAACGTTTCCCATTTCCAGAAAATTCTCATAAATTACATATATTCTCAAAATATCTCTTACATTCTTTAAAATTCTTGAAACTTGCAGAGAATTTTAGATAAACTTTAAATTCTCGAGAATTTAACAACACTATGTATCAGAATCGGTAAACCAATAACAGTTCCAAAAAATCCAAATCCATATTTGTTTAGCAGTCCCTGAAAGTACTGGAGTCAAAATCTTTAAACCATAACGGTTCCAACCCTTGCTATTATCTAAATTAAATTTCGACAAAATTTAAAAAATTGGTCTGTTTGCATGTTATATATGAAATGAACTTAGAATCTTCTCCTGATTACAGATACATAATCGGTATTTCGATATCTCAAATAGTTTTAGAGATACTCAAGATCGAAAATGGCGATTTTTCGACATAGTCTGCCTGTTGGTCTGTTGCCATGTTCCTGTAACTTTACAGAACATATTATAATAGATATATGAAATCAACTTATAATTTTCTCCAGATTACAGACACATAACCGATATTTTGATATCTCGAATATTTTTCAAGATAATCGAGATCGAAAGATTTTTTGTATTTTAAATTTTGTCATGATCATACTTGCATATTCACTAGTTTTTACTGTAATGCCATTAAGATGCCACCTCAAAACTTTGCAAGTTATAGCTATGTGTTGAATGCATATCGATTATCCATGGTTCTTTTCAGAATTTTAAAGATGGCCATTTTCTGGAAAACTTAAATTTATAATATGTACAAGGTCAAAGGCCACTTGATCCAGAATTTTCCAGATAGGTTATGCAATATATCATATGAGAGCCCTTTCTAATTGGAAGAGCTTTTTAATATCACAAAATACAGCTCTATATCTTCACTGAAACCAAGAATATGACCATTTGAAGTTGACCAGGCAGGCAATTTTTCAGAATTTTAAGAAGTTGTAGCTCCAAAACCAGACTTCAAAAAAAATTTAAAAATCTCTTTTTGTATCACTCAAAAAATTAGTATGGAATATTCCTGTCATAATTGTTTTATTCAGTTTTGAAATGAACTGCTGTCTGTTAAGTAGTGGTGCCAATCAAACTCTTGTTTTTTTCTGAATAGCACATGAAGTTCTTGTAAGCAAAAGAAAGTCAAAATAACCTCGACAGGCTTTGACAGCTGATAGGAAAGGCCTTTTCAACTGTTGTACAGCTTGCAAAAAATTTGAATCAATAATGTGTTTTATCTACCACTCTTCAATAATATAGTCGTTATAGGCGTAACCATAGGGATATAACCATACTCATAAAACACTAGTGAATTATATGGATTTTATTCACTGGCGGTGTTTTGTTGGTTGCCTATTTATAGATATAAACAAAATAGAAATTGTTATAATCTCAAACTATTTATTGTTAGAAAAAAAATTTGTACATCGTCTTCAGAGAATCCTTGTATTCCAGGTCTAAAACTCTCTTTGTGAAGATTGTTTACTTTCACTGACTTCTACATATTCAAGAATTTGGACATCGCCTTCCTCAGGGAAATCCACCTCCAGATCTTCCTCAGAAGTGTTAGAATCGTAGATAAAACGTCGTATTCAACTCGCACATAATGGGCATTATTCAAGAGGATGAAGTTTACACACGAGCCAAAGGCGGTGGTGCCTTCTAGTAAATAAACTGAGAATATACGTGATGTTGTTTACATGAAAATTTTACTGAGATTTAAATATGACGCTATTTGGCGCTTTGACGAAAAGGAACTGGCGCTTCTATAAGATAAAATATTGACAACACTGATATCAGCCAGGATTTAGCAAAGACCAGCAGTTCATCTTTTGCTTTGATAATGGGACCATTCAAACAAAACGTTACCTCTTCACTGAAGAGAATATTTTCATGAAAATTTGATTTTTCCTGCAGCATATTTGTTGTTTCTTCGAAAACTGCAATCTTCGATCTATACATCATACAGATGCCACTTCTCCTTTCTTAGAACTTCGTGTACAGCAAATTTCTTCAAAGTATGTTCTTAGAACTTTAGGTCTGCCCATTTTTGAACAACATCTGACAGAACCCATCTCATGAAATTTATGCAAAATTTTATTTACAGTAAACTGAGAAATGTGGTCTTAGGGGTGCACGTTATTAAATTCTCACCATTCTGATAATATCCTTTTAAATTAATAAATATACAATAATTATTATGTAATATGAGTTTTCTCTGTCAATTTTACAAAATCAAAGAGGTGCTTCATAGGTTTCACACACAAGTGCTGGTAAGGGTCAGCGCAGCCCTGGCAGCACTTATAATCCTCAAGGTAGCGCCAGTTTAAAGCTTATTATCGCTGTGTTAGAATGTACCAAAGGTGATTAGATTATAAATTGAATTGGTGAGCAGAAGAATGGTTAAGCTCAGTTTTCCAAATATTTTGAGTGGGTTTTATAAAAGTGGTGCAAGTTCCAAGCATTCTGCCTTTTTGCACTCAATCGTTTTTTGATAAAATATTTTGAAGATAAAATAATTGCAATACATGATATGTCATACAATTTTCTCACTCATCTAAGGTAACAGAATAATCAGTTTTTGCTAAATGTAAATAAAAAGCAATTCTTGTTCAGATGATTTATGACAAGATACATAAAGTACAACTAAAAACTACATTATGATTTATACAATGGTTTTTTGGATACAACAAATAATTGTACGATTGATAAGGGGCATCTATTATTAATGTGATGAAAGTACTTAAAACATAACAGTCTGCCTACAAAGAAAGAATTAAAGTAAATAACCGATTTAGGAATGATATTGCATTTTATGTGAATTGTACTGTATTTCTCTGTGACTGAACACTATTGGTAGTGGCCAGAAAACCACTAAGGATAAATTTACAAAAGTTACTATAAAATTGAAGCCCTTATAAAAAACATATAATTTGATAAGTTCTAAAAATACTTGATATGTATGCATCTAAAATAAAATACCACGGGTGTTATATCTAAAAACAAACTTTTCATTTTCTTTAAAGCAAATGAATTATTTAAAACTAGGTATAATTATAATAATATTAGTAACAAATAATTAAACACATTTTCATTTCTACAATGCTAGAATCTAAAGCCAGCAACACATTAAAAAATATATGGAGGTAGATGAATAGGATAAAAACAACTTAATCTATATGATGGATCTGTCGTAGTAACAATTGGCAAGACAGTTTGTAAATGAAGTGACCATTTTATCTCAATATCTTTGTATGAAAATTTAATGTGCCCCATCCCTTAGCACCAAATTATTACAATAATAGGAATTGGCATACCAAGTTGCTTTTTTAATCATTCCCATTTTCAAATACATGATACCAAAAAGTTTGCATTACTAGATGCATAGCAGGTTAATTTGAAAAAGGGAATTTACTTGTTATATAAACAAAAAAGAAAAAGAATAAATGCAACATCATTCAATTACATCTCTCAATTTCAAAATTGCACATCTTTTGAAAAAGTGAATGATCATTTTTATAAGTGAAAGTTTTCTTATAGCGCATTTGTAACAGATAGATATCTATGATTTATAGGTGATGATAATTTGAGTGATCTTATATAAGTTAGTTAATGAAACCCATATTACTTATAATTTTTTACTGATTCTACATTATTTACTATTTTATTTAAAAATGCATTAATAAGATCAATCCAGAAGAAAGAAAAGGCATTACAATTAATGTTACAAAAAATGCTATAGTTTCATGGATATAATCAGTGTATCAAAGATTTTGGCACATCATTTGATGGGAAAAATCAAGAGTATATAATAATGACATTCCATTTTACATGATAATAATTGTAACTGTAATATGAGATAATAAGCAAGTTTTAGTATTGCCAAATTTTAAATTTTTAAACCCACAAATATCATATGTACAATGAAACAATACATACAATAGTTGAATAACATTGCAAATTCGTTATGTTTATCAAATGATGATTTGATTAGAAATTTACAAACTTTAATATCCTAAAGAATTAATTTTTTCTTATATAAGTTTTAGTTAACATTGCAATTATTATCAAACAAAAATAACTATAAGAGATGTTAACAAAGTAATGAGACAAGTTTTTATTAATTTTTAAAGTAAAGAAAGGTTATCACCCATACAACAAAAAGTGTATACTTTATTATAAGAATCATAATTCATAAAATTCTAAGAAGACCATAAATATATTTTATCCACAATCAACTTATAATTGGATTTTTATCCACACTTACATATGAACCATTTTCACTAACATTTTATCCACTAGTGGAATAAAGTTAGTTTATCCACTGTCGTGGATAAAACATTGTATTGCATTCCTGTTTCAGTCGTGTTCGCATAGTTACTTATTGACATTGACATTTATATTTAAATGTCGGTTAATTTTTTTATTAAATTCAAATAATTTGGGCTTGTGGATCAAACGTTGTATGGCATTTGTGTTTAGTTGCATTTTGTCTACTTAAGAAAATTACATGCTCAAACTGCGTTCTCACGTTTAAACATTCTTGCATGGATAAAATGCTGTCTAAAACACTCTTACAATAAATAACTATTAATTCAAGTTAGCTGGTTGTCATTATAACATAAAAAGTTTAGAAAAACCAGATAGAATCTAGAATTCATAAAAGATTAGAAATAAATAACAAATGTGATCCCAACTTGATAAATACCATCAAGCAAAAACTGGAAAGCTGGGCAAAGGTTTAAAATTTTGTGAGTATTACTTTTATAATAAGCATACACCTATTGCATAGATCATGGTTTTCATTTAACAAAATTATGTATTTTAAAAATTTACATGAAAAGTTCATCTGATTACTTAGTTGACAAACCTTATTCATTCTTAATAATAACCAAATATAATAAAATGAGATCACAGAATGCAGTATAAAACTAGTAAAAAGGAACACATTAAATTCAAGTAGTACAATGGACAGCACACATGAAAAGATAACTTAATTAAATTGGAAGACTATTATAATTGCATTGTCACAGTATAGTTTTTAGTAACTTTATAGAAATAAAATGATCACTTCACATTGCAACTTCACTGTTATAAGATAAAAAATATAATCAGGTATGTATTTGCTTCATGTTAAAATTCAACATTATGTGTTTGTGAAAATAGTACAGTTATTTCATTACTGATTGCTTTAAGTGTTTAATGTTGATTATCCATAATTTTGCATATTCACTAAGAAAAACTAAATACAAACTTTAGTTATATAGGGTGTGTTCAATATTTACATTGACTCAGACAAATAATTGTTTTATGAAATCTGGCATTTTTCATAGTTTTCATTTACATCTTACTGTTTTAAAAATATTCATCAAAGTATGCAAAATTACAAAATTATACATTAGTGCCCTGTGATATAAAATCTAGCAAGGCCTATTTTAAAAAGCATAACTTAGTAGGTTTCAAGATGTTTTGTAAACTATTTGCATGGTGAGGAAGAACATCTTGTGCTTAAACACAATTAATTTTAGTGTTGCCAAATTAAAAACAAAAAAGATCTTTCTTTTTCAAATATTATACTAATTCCATGTTGATATATCTTTTTACTTTTTCAACAAACTCCGAAGGAGTCGTTACTCAATTTGCAAAGTCTGTCTGTCTGTATGTCTGCCTATTTTTATCAGATTTTAAAATTTTGACTTCAGATTTGGATTCTACATCAAAAACTAAAGATAACGTGATATCTTCGTTTTTTGATAACTCTCCAGGAACATAGTCAAAATGGCCGCCGAAAATTGGAAAATTTTCAAAAAAATTTTTTTTACTTTAGAATCGTATTCTACATCAAAAAATAGGACAAATGTATACTTTTAGTTTTTTGATATCACCTCGGGAACATGGTCAAAATGACCGCCAAAATTTGAAAAAAGTAACAAAACAAGAGTTCGTTGTGGTTATGCTTTGCATTCCCAGATGTTTAGTATTGTTTTGGCAAATCACATGAACAACAGATGGCACTAGATTTCATCAAAAAATAGAATGAACAACAGCTATAACTTATACTTTACTCAACTTAACGAGCTACTAAAACTGCCAAATTTTTTATTTTCTACAGTTACATAAAGATAGTTTTACACCATAGAAGATAATAGTAATTGTGTTTAATTTAAAATTTAATTTGATATTACATATTTTTTGGTTTTAATCTTCATCTTTAACTAATTTTTAATTTTCTTAAGTTTTCTTTTACTTCTGTGAACTATTTTGCTCATATATGCTCATATTG
Source organism: Ignelater luminosus (assembly GCA_011009095.1). Lineage (NCBI taxonomy): Eukaryota > Metazoa > Arthropoda > Insecta > Coleoptera > Elateridae > Ignelater > Ignelater luminosus. Next base: position 92,895 of record VTPC01001452.1, on the reverse strand, counting down.
ATGTGATAGCATACATAAAATAACTATCAAAGATAAAAAACAATTATATGCAATAATATAAAACTGGCCAACAAGATAACACGTATTTCTTTATTATAAGTAGCTCGGTAAATTGAACACAGTATAGTTGATGCAAGAGATGCCCTAAGAGATGCTGATGTTATGAAACAATATCTTAGAATTTGTAACTTAGCACCATACATTAACTGATATTACAAATGAAGTTTCCATTTGTTTTTATAGAAACTATTCATTCTTAAACATTAATTAACATTTGGCATTAAGTTACAAAATCAACATAATATACAGGATGTATCATGACATACTGCACAAACTTCAGGAGGTGATTCCTCACCATATTTTAAGGAAAAAAGTTCTCATTAACATCTGTCCAATTCCTCAAGATACAGGGCGTTAAAGTTCTTTAAAAAAATTGCTTTTTTTCCAAATCTTCAATATGGTAAGATATCAGAATAAAATTTGAAACAGTTCTACAACTTTTGATGTGCTTTGTAATGTTATCAAAATGCTTTTAATAGGTTAATTAAATCCGGTAAATGAGGGTGGAAGGGGGATGTCTATCCCCAACTTCGTTTGGAGTGCAAGTTTTCAAATTTTAATTTGAAAAGTTTGGAACATTTTTAACAAATTTTGTCTCGTAAAATTTTGATATCTCTAACATTTCTGAGATAAATCAGATTTAAACATGAGTACCAGAATGCAATACCATAAGAAATACCCCTAAATTATTTGAAAGTGTAGAGTTTAATTAGAAGAGCTGAAGCTGCACATAGCTCGCGGTAATCATTTTGCCCAATTCTTGTAATGAAAAACTTTAAATAAAAACTTTGAAGGAAAAGCAATTTTTTGTATGTTGTATCTTGAAAATGGTAAAGAATTGGGTAGGGGTTAATAGGAATTCTTTTTCTTAAAATATGCTCAGGAATCATCCAGTTTTTACAGTATGTAATGATACACCCTGTATGAATGTAATTTAGCAAATGTTTAAATTGAAGAAAAATGGTAATTACACTTAGCAATGCTGGTTTGCATATTATTCACCTGCTTAAACAAAAGATGTAGATCAATCCTGGCTTAAGGAGGTTCTTCTACGAGACAAACTAGTAGACATTGACTAGCTTGCAGCAGAAGATCCTCCTTAAAGCAGTAATCTTTCCTGTAAAAAAATTTTATTAAATATTTTTTTTTGGAAAAAGAAGAAAAATCATAGCCTCCATATGTCTAGAAATTCCTAAAATCTCAGCGTATGATACTGAAAAATATCACTGTTTGCCATTTTAGAAAACTGCATTTCAAATTCAATTTTAATTTATTTCATATTTTTACTTAAATTAATAACAAGTTAATAGAAGACAATGATATGGAATATGTACAGAAATATCAACCTGATGCGCTGTAATTTATAATAAAGAACATTTAGAAAATAATAAACTATTTCAAATCTATCTGAGCATTGAGAAAATTTATATTAAGTTATATTCTTGGTGAACGGTGATACTCTAGCAACTTTTACTACTAAAAAGAGTGTTTATAGAGTAATAACGATTATATCAGAACTGCTTTCTTATCAACTTTTACAGTTACTGTTCAAATAGATTTAGAATAGAGAAAACTATGCATATTTATAGTTCACCAGATTAATTTGTTTTTATTATTACTCAAAGACATATAATAAAAATGCCATAAAACACCCTATACAATAGGTTAGATGTTGTAACTTATCGCCATATGTTAAACAACATTTATGAACAAAGAGTTTCTATGAAAGCTTTTCATTCCTAAATCTCATTTAATGTACATATGACGTTAAGTTACAAAATCTAACATAGTTTGTTGTTATTTTTATTAGATTATATAATATTGACTGCAAAGAATAATCAACATTTCAATATTAAAGTAATAATAGGTGAGATTAATAAGCAAATGAATTTTAGAACTCTCTATTTAACCTTTTCGGTGCTCTGCGCAAGATTATTCGTCAAATTATTTTTTGCCTACTGTGCTCAAGACAAGTTGACTCGCATATGCTTTTAAATAGAAAAAGTGCTCCAGTTGGGTTAAATCGCCTATTTCAATTTACACGCCAAACAACATGAGTAGGTATACTCACTGTTAAAAAAATCTGGCACACAGGCAGTTCATAAGCGCACTGATAGATTGCGCACTGAAAAGGTTAAAAACAGCTCTAAACTCTTTAATTTTCTCCATAAATATCATAATTATTTATAAACTAGAATGGTTAACTTTTTATATTTGAATTTGATTCAATCAAATCTCAAGATTAAATTTTATAGTACAATAAATTTTCTTTTTTAGTGCTACATAACACCCTTTTAATAAATATATAAAAAGTACTAGTTATTAAAAAAGAATCAAACCTAAGTTAAAAGAGTTAATCCCACCTGTATTAACACTTAAGATATTGTAAGTATTTTTTCTCCTTTTCAGATTATCATGATATCTTTAGACAAATAACAATAAAAAAACGAAACAACAAAATTATGTCAACACAAATGCAGCGGAACAACATAAAGCTACGAGCTATACAGTAATGGCCGATTAATAAGATGTTTCTTTGTATGAAAATATTTCATAAAATGATAATGTTGATTTACAAGTCCAATTCATTATATCAGTCTTTTTGTTAAAAAGTTTACAAGCTTTTCTTGGTTAGTTAATCATAAAATTAATTCGAAAAATACTTTCTACCACGTGCTTGTTTTTAAACTTAGTGATAAAAACATGTTTGGATTATTCTTTTTTTTTTAAATCCTGTTTAATAACATTAAACTAATATAAACCTAAGAATTTTAATTAATTTTCTTAGATAAATGATTACCTACAATACAACTATATTTGTAACAGAATATTTAATTTAGAACCACTACCCAAACTACTCACATACTACTACTCTCAATTTGTTACATGTAGATACATTTTTTTACACTGACATGCCAATTACTTTTTATAGATTTTTCATTTCCATTTTAAATCCAAAATTGTATTAAAAATATATAGATACACATTACATTATTCAAAACTTAACATGAATTGCACATTGTGTGCATTTGCCAATATAATTATGCAACTTAATCGTAATCTGTTAAAATTCTTATTATGAAATTTTCATCAAACAATGCTACTTTGTAACACGTGCAACTGACTAATATTATAAAAATTTACTTTATATTAAAATATTTAATTTTTTAATATGAATACAATACAGATTTAGTATTATCAAAACAAGTCCTGTACCACTTATTTTTCAGTAAGGACTATTTATTTAGTATTTATTTATTCAACAGATTTTTCCTTTTTTTCTATTTTACACAACACCTTTTTCTTTACAAATTGTATCTATCTGATTATGGCACAGCAGTAAAAGAATATTTTTATAATAAAAAGGTTTTATGACTATAATATACTGTACAACATTCAATAATAAAAACTCTTACACTAGGTACACTTTGTTACCAATTTTTAATCATTTTGCACGTGCATTGCAATGTTAGAATGCTTTAATTTAAACAATCTTAAAAAAATCATCAAAAACTATTCTGCCCTCATAAGAACAAATGCTGTATCTTCACAAATCATTAATCGAGAAAAAGATGTTTACAGTGTTTTGAAAGTCATCAGGTTCTATATAAATTCTCCTTTTAACCATATATACAGTTGCTCAACCTGAAAGTCGGACAATTAAATATAAATAGATTTTCTCTAAAAATTACAACAAAGATTTTGCCTGAGAAATAAAATTATCATACTTATGGATCAATAAAGGA